>RQTK01001580.1:57675-68745 GCA_003991915.1 Elysia chlorotica
CTTCTTCTTCTTCTTCTTCTTCTTCTTCTTCTTCTTCTTCTTCTTCTTCTTCTTCTTCTTCTTCTTCTTCTTCTTCATCGTCATCATCATCATCACCATCATCGTCATCATCATCATCACCATCACCATCATCATCATCATCATCATCATCTTGTTTGCTGTTTTTCTTGTAATTTAAGGCCCTTAATTGGAATATTTAAGTTTTTTGTTTATCACTTACTCTAAAAGAAATAACATTCTTGTTCTTATTTTTTTTCCCCTTCTAACACTTGCCTTACCCTGCATTTTATTTTGTGTCTTCCACAGCCTGAAAGTTCAGAGGCAGCAGACTCAGAATACGTGAGTTAATATAATATTGAACGTAGAATTCTCAATCACAGTTGTTCAGAATGCACCATTGTTTCAAAATATCAAATGTATATTTTCCGCTATTATTTGTTTGTTTGTTTGCTGTTTTCTCTTGTCGTGGGTGTGTTAACTGTTGTTGTTTTTTGTGGAGTTTCGTCTTAAATATATTTTATACCTTTTATATGAACAACTTGTTTAGCAGAAGTGAAGAAATGAGAAGTCTAAAAATTGACTTAACTTTTTTTTTTTTTTAATTTGTTCTCATCGCCTCCATACACATACACAGCTAGCTGACTCTCTAGAGTACATTTTTACTTTGTCTAATTAGGATTTAGTAACTGCTAACACACTTCTGTCTTTGTGGAGTACAGCTTGTCATTTTACTTTTAAAATAAAATATCTCCTAACTTTTTTTCCCCAGATAAATGGCGGAGGAGAATGGGAGTACGAGGAAATCTTGCTGGATCGGGTAAGTTACATTATGTCATCCACCTCTCTCTCTCTCTCTCGCTCTCTCTCTCTCTCTCTCTCTTTCTCTCTCTCTCTCTCTCTCTCTCTCTCTCTCTCTCTCTCTCCTCTTTTCTCTCTCCTTTGAAAGCGTCGGAGAGGCAAACTTGAAAAATCCAAAACTTCTTCACATTTTGACAAAATTTCACGAACTTCAGTAAAATGGTAAGGAAATTACTCTCTGCTGGATCCCCATTCATATCGGAATTGAAGGAAATGAAATGGTTGATGAGCTCGCCAAAATCGGGCTCGAACTGGAACCTACTCGGATGCAGATACCATATCAGATGCAAAGCCAATCATACATAAGTTTATAGGATACATCTGGAAGGCGCGATGGAATCAGATGCGAAGCCAATCATACATAAGTCTATAGGAGACATCTGGAAGGCGCGATGGAATAACCTGACAAACAACAAACTACACAGTGTCCAGTGATGACACTGTAGACGCTCTACAACAACTGCAGTACATGCAGTGATAGTCTATTTATAGACTTATTAGTCAATGTTCTTGTACAAGCGGAGGAATCTTCAGAAATATGGTTTCAGTTTCTGTGGGGGCAGAAGAACTGTTCTAAATTTGCTACGAAATTTAATTTATATAGCTCGCTTCGACTTTGGCGACTGCCCCTGTACTGTTAGAAGCGTCCTAAAAGAGCCAAATTATTTCTCCTGGGATCCTATACGTTAGGTCAATGGGTTAACTTAATACACATAATGACTTAAATTAATTAAAGGTTTGGTTTTCAATGGGGTTAACTTTGTGTATGTAATGGCTTAGATTAAAAGGGCCGATTTTCAATGGGTCAACTTCGTGCATGATAAAGTGATTTAGATCGATTTACATGTTTGGTTCTCTATGGCTTAACTTCCAAGCTGACAAAGACTAGGTTTACGAGATCATTGTCGGTCTTTGATTAGGTTCGTTAGTCTCTTAACCATCTTACCCGTACGGCCCCATCATCAGCAACTAGGTTATCTGGAGGATTGGTAGTAACTAGTTACTGTGACTTGTGTGATTGAAAGCCCATTGATCTGTTTCTGTGGGCATGGTGCATTTCTCAGACTAATAGTGAGCAGTTATACAATGTACTTATAGAGGCCTTGCAGTAAGGGGATCCATAGCCAAAACGAAGATGATCGGTAAACTTACTAAAGGCATTTGCACCGGCGGCTAATCACAGCTCTATTCAAGACTAGCCAATGAGCGATCAGAAAACCTCAAGCCTAAAGGGCGCGATTACGTCACTCGTTATCGTCATGTGGATCTCAAAACCTGTAGTATTTTCCGGAGTTGTTGATACTTCGTGGGCTCAGCCAGCAGCGTAGCTGTAGGTGGTACAGTGAGTAAAACTGGGCGTGTCAGGGGAGCAAAAAAAGTACAAAATAATTACTCAGAATGTGCACATGGACGTGTCAAAAATTAAATGGTTTACACGAGACAGAGTGAGAGAGAGTGTGTGTGTATGTGTGTGTGTGGTCCGTGAAGCCGCACATGAAGCGCTTACTGAGAATCGAACCCCAGAACATCCTGGTCGTAAGTCCATCGACTTACTGATTAGTTTAACGCTTCTTTTGTAAGGTCTTAAAAATTCATTTTACGGTGACGGCAACCTAGAGCGGAATACCTGAGACCAGTCGGTGACTTTATACTGACACCGTCCCAACCACTGGGAGGGGGGGGGGATACCGGAGCGGGGCTCGAACCAGGATCTCCCGCATACGAAGCTGACGCTCTAATTGCATCGCTAATTCGCTAATTTTTATGCAATGTATCATGAAAGTTGTAAAAATAAGGCATTTAGCGGGTGTTTTGTGTGAGAGAGAGAGAGAGAGAGAGAGAGAGAGAGAGAGAGGATAGAGAGAAAATAAGGCATTTAGCGGATGTTTGTGTGCGAGAACTAAAGGACAAAAGTGTGAATGAGATAATCTGGAACTAATGATGCGGAAGGCTTGTCTACTAACCCTTGCACGCGATGAATATCATTGCCTGATCTCTCTCTCTCTCTCTCTCTCTCTCTCTCTCTCTCTCTCTCTCTCTCTCTCTCTCTCTCTCTTCTCTCTCTCTCTCTCTCTCTCTCTTTCTCTCTCTCTCTCTCTCTCTCTCTCTCTCTCTCTCTCTGTTTTTTTTTGTTTTTTTCCTTACTCACTCCTTCCCACACACGTTTCCTTCCTTGAACTGCTATACTATCAATCTTGCACGCGAGAAAGGCATGGAAACAGCCCGTGCTTAAAGGTCGATGCGACCTACACTGATCTCTGGGAGTCAACGCCACGATTATTCTAAAATGTATCTGCGTGGGAAGTAGGTTTCCTTAGTTAAGATGTATAGTTTTGTTTCGTTTTTAATTTAAATGCGTCGTTTTAAGCTGTGCTTTTCTTCCCGCGGTAGAACATCGGCTTCCGACGCAGGAGGCCCGTGGTTCACATTGTTAGACGTCAGTCTTGGGTCCCTTCAACAATATATCCTATATAGTGCTGACGTTGGACGTTAAACCAACTCAACTACAACTACCTCTCCTCCGCCTCATTTTTTCAAAATCTCTTTCTCTCTCCGTCTTTGTCTATCCTCAACCCATGCGAGTAAATTAAACGATCTAAAACTAATTTTGAATAAAGCCGACATCACAGGAAGTGCGGAGAAATAATGCGTGACGCATAACGTGGCTCCCGAAACAATAATTCTTGTAATGGCGATTGAGGCATCCTGAAGGAGAGAAAAAGGCGATTCCTTCCTAAAAAAACATCACGTTTTATTTCCCAATCTTGTCTTGTCAAAGTTGGCGGGCTTGATTTCACGCCTCAGGCTGGTTAGGATGAGGCAAATGGATACGGAGATGTCTATTTTATTTCCGCGTTACGATTTGGTTTCAAGGTACATTGGCCCATTCAGTTTTTAATATTTTGTACTATGAACGTATTCTCATTTTCTACACTCCTGCGGCGGACTAACTGGCGCAAGTGGTAGATCGTTGGGGTCCCAATCGGGTTTGAAAACCCACGATCGGTTAAAAATTTATTTGTCCAATTGTGAACCCTACTGGTTCGGTCTTTTAGTATAAAGATACCGACTGAAACAGGAGTCATCCCCACACTGTCTTTTTCTAGCAGCACGCAAAATTGTCAGACGATAGTCCTGAGACCCGTCCGCAACATAGCATATTTAATGCTGACGTTGGACGCTAAGGAACTAACTTGCCCCTTTCTGCATTCCTGCTCGTAACTAGACGCTTCTCGTAAATATTACTTTGTTGTGGGCTCATCGAGAAACGTGTTAGTTTAGCCAAACATAGCCCCTCTGTTCTAAAAATAATACCGTCATAACAATACATCTTGAAGTTCTGTCTTACATAATTAAAAAAAAAAAACCTTGCATATATTGTTTTATTTGTTGTGTTTTAGTTTTTTTGTATTTGTTTTCATTTGGATTTTTTGTTTAGCATGTTAACGTACGTGCGCTTCTAGTTCTACTCCTCCATGATTTGTTGCAAGATTGCACCGGCATATCTCCCTGAGGAGAAAGGCAACAAGGGGAAAGAGAAGGACGTGATCCTTGTTCTTTATTAGGATTTCTTAACGTGCGTGCGCTTCTGATTCTCCATCATTTGTTGTTATTATTCGAGATTGCACCGGCGTCTGTATGCCTTGGTTTATAACCCCCTGGGACATAGGCGTATTCAGGAGAAAGACAACAAGGGAAGGAAGGAGGAGAGCTTATTGTAGATACTAGTGTTCTGAGTTGTAGACCAGATGGGTTAAACAGCTTTCACACATTGCGAGCTCATTCACTACAATATCCTTTTCTCTTAAATATTCGTTTTCTATTCTGTGGTGGCGGCGCAGTCGTGCTGAGAGCGCCTGTTGCAAGAGGTGCAGCTGATGTTGCTGGTGATGATCATAATGTAACGAAGATGTCCCAGTGTTGAGCTCTTGCAATGTCGCAAATTGTGTAATTCAGGCGTTATTATAGGGATAGAAGGGGGAAGGGAACCAGCGAGAGAGACATAGATAGAGGATAGAGGACAGAGAGAGAGAGAGAGAGAGAGAGAGAGAGAGAGGATTTTTAAAACTTTTTGTGGAGGGGGTGGGGTGGGGTGGGGAGAGACACGGACAGACACATGACTGATAGGTAGAGCATTATTCTCTTTCTCTCTCTCCCTCTCACCCCCCTCTCTCTCTCTCTCTCTCTCTCTCTCTCTCTCTCTCTCTCTTACTCTTTTTTTTAAAGAGGAAATAAGAGGGTGGGGGGTTCGCTTGTAAATAAACTTCCGTACCCATGTATTTTTTCTCCATGGCATCCATGGCATTTATGTTATAATCTCTCTCTCGCTCTTTTTTTTACTATAATTATCCATGTGATAAGAATGTGTGAGCGAGTGAAAGACTGGCTAACAGGGATGTAGATGTAACAGATAACGCATTCTATTTCCAATGATGAGCTCTCTGCGCCGACTCTAGCGAGAATCCCAGAATTTTGCGAAGACTCATCTAGAATTGTTTAGTTTTACGTGCAGGGTTACCAGTGAAGAGATGTAGAGTTTATATGTAGAAAATCACAAACAATACCATTGTAGAAAATATACGTTGTAGTTGTCTACCAAATGTTTTGAAAAGGGAGACCTTTTTAAACAGGATAATAAATATTTAGATTGTAGATGTTGAGACGCGAGCAATGCTCACATACTATATTACAGAACCCTGACAATGATCCATAACCAAACAGGCAAGAACTAAATTTGACTCGTTTGCGACACCGAAATTAGTGTTAGGGAAAGAAGCATCGACTAATGATAAGCGCGATTGGTATTGACACCATAATGATAAGTGCAAGTTGGTTTTATATGTATAGGCTTTTTATTGCACCCAGTGCACCGTAAAAAGGTTTCCTCGGGGTCTAAAAATAGGTTAGTTCAGTGGTCGGGACATAAGTAAGTGTAGAAGGATATAGCAAAAGTTGTTTTGAAGGGAGTGCAAAGTAGAGTGGTATATTAGATTGTGAAAGGAGTGCAAAGTAGAGTGGTATATTAGAGGGTTATCAATAGCCACAGAAAGAGTTTGCAGTTTACAAGCTTCTAGATTAAAAAAGACTAAACTCCTTTATGTACACTCAAGCCTGTATTTATTAAAGTGACGTCACTGCTTCTGGATATCATGGACGTGTTTCATTGCATCCTTGATATTGTAAGCTCCTTTTTAACTCTAATAAGAGACAGGCAGGCAGACAGACAGATATAGACGAAACAGGCAGACAAAGATAAAACTAAGAAGAGAAGACAGACAGACAGACAAAGATAGAGTGGAAGACAAGAGTGTAACGTCTATTAGTTTACCCAAGGCCAAGGGGATCATATTATGCTGAGACATGTCCCTCTTCAGTGTGTGTAAGTTTAACGTTCCCGAGGCCTCTCTTGAATTGTATACGGAGATGACGGCTATCCGTTTCAATAAACATGTGGCAACACCCAGCTGAGGTTCGAATCTCCGAGCACTAGTCGGACAGTCCAGGGCTCTACCGACTGAGCTATCTCGTGCCCTCGTAAAACTGGATAGGCCTAGCCTAAAAACCGAGAAATGTGAATTGCTTCGGCTAAGGTAAAGCTTAAGTCTATGTATTGAGAAAAACAACCCCTCAAATTTCTCGCACTGAGAATGCGCGTGCGGTTGAGGTGAAATTCGAGCTGTAGAGGAGATGAGCACTTACCGTTATTTTATTAAACTTTCTACGACTTACAGGTTTCGACGGGTGTACAGTCCTGTACTCTTTTTTTTTTTTTTTTTTTTTTTTTGCGCGGCGAGTGTCACTATGTGCCTTATGCACTTGGCACATTGATTTGACAGCTTTCGAGGGGGGCGCGGTGGTCCAGGGGTAGAACATTGGCTTCCGACGCAAAAGGTCCCGAGTTCGAATCCTGGCTGTTGCGTTCCCTATTGGGTCGGTGTCAGTATAATGTGACCGGCTGAGACAGGAGTCATGGTATCCCCACCCTGTCTCGTGTGTGGCAGCACATAAAATTGTCAGACGTCTCTTGGGCTCGTCCACAATATAGCCTATATAGTGCTGCTGTTGGACGTTAAAACCAACCCAACCAACCTGGTAGCTTTCGAGGTTTGCTGATGTTCTCAGCTCATCGGAGTTGTGGCTAGTATGGTCGAGTGGCTGACTCCGCTCCATTTGAGGCCTTGCTACCGATAGCCAAAACGAAGACGCTAAGTAAGCGGAATCTGCTCCGTCGTCCAATCACAGCTCTATCCTAAACTTGCGGAGCTAATGAGCGACCATGCCTAACTGGCGTGACTGTGTCATCATCCTTTATTGTAGTGGATATCGCAAAGCCTCTGTTCGTATTGTAAAGACGCCTATCTCCAGTGAGTCAAGTCTTGCCGCCAGGTAGCCTGGCTCTCAGGTCCATGACAGCTAGGCTTAGAAGCTTACCTCTAGCCAAGCGGTGAAGGCAAACCTTCCTTTCTGCTAGGCTTTACATGTTTTTGTTATTCTAACCCCGCCCTGGCATCAAGTGGAGGAGCCGACACGCCGGGCGTGGAGTTTTGCTGGTGTTTTTTTTTTCTTTTTTAATTTTGTACATTTTGCATTTTATGGGTGAGGGCGGGGTGGATAAGGCAAGTTAAAGAGAGAGAAAGAGAGAGAGAGAGAGAGAGAGAGAGAGAGAGAGAGAGAGAGAGAGAGAAGATTACGAGGTTGGAAGGTAGAATTCTTCTTTAACTTAATTATTCAAAAGTTGATGAGCATGCATGCTCAAGTAGATTGAAGTTGCTCCGCTCTGACAGTTTAACGGTGTGCTCACGAGTGGAACGGATAACAGGGCATCTCGATCTATTTCTGTGCTCACTTTGTGTTCGGATAACGCTGACAGGGCCTTGAGAAAACCTCGTAGGTGCATTCTCTTTCATTCCGGTTGGTACTTAGTTTTGTGTTTGTTAATGCGTGGTTTATAATATGTTCTGTATATCGCTGAATCGTGTGTTAGTTTCTACGTTGAAACCGTAAAGCTTACTGGTAGGTACGTATGTTTTTCTACTTATGGCGAAAAAATGAAGCCCTTCATTTTGTAAGACATCTAAATCTTCTTTAGTATGTTAATGGGCGTATTTTCGCATGTATATACATGTACATGGCTCTATAAATTTTTTAATATAGATATAGATCAAAATGATAGCTATTCGGTTCCTGAATATGGTATAGATTTGAATTTTCATAACACAAGGTGTATGTGGGATGTGAAGATGTGACCGGAATTACATAGTTTGTATCGGCTACAGTGTCCTCAAAAACTTAATATGTGAATAATTTCTTACATTATCTGATCGGGCTATTCGTATTTAAAGACTTTTTGAGATTAAAAGCATGGGTTCACGAAATAATCTTCCTTTTTTTTAAGTCTTTCCGTTTGTGTTTGTCACAATAATTATGTTAAAAACGAAGGGAACAAGATAAAAAAATCTCCTATTACATCAATAGGCTTCCTAAAAACATTATACGAAGACCTTGGAACCAGTTAAAAAGTGAACATGGGATTTTCGGGTCTCCAGTACAGTTTACTACCAATTGGGTCAACTGACTCACTTACGGTGTAATGAATAGAATGCTCATTCGAGAGACTGGGTGGGTAATGCACTTCACGGCGCTCCTGGAACAAACCGCCGTAACTCCATTTTTCTTTTGTTGGGGACTGCATGGGCTGCTTTTATCTCCCTTGTCTAGCGCTTCTCTATAATTATTTTCTGGGTATGTCACTAAAATTAACAGTTAAAAAAAATTAGTAATAATATTATTACCATTGCAAATGCAGCTTGAGGTTGTTGTGTCCGAAGAATTTAGGTCCTTCGTTAATTTTTGTTGATATTTTTAATACATGACGAAAACAGCGTAATTTTTCTTTTATGTTTCGTTTATTGTTGTTGTTGTTGTTGTTGTTGTTGTTGTTGTTGTTGTTGTTGTTGTTGTTGTTGTTGCTGTTGTTGTTGTTGCTGCTGCTGTTGTTGTTGTTGAACTTTAAGCCTTGCGACTACGGTAGAGGGATGCTAAGACATATAATTTACTGCTTCCATAGACTTTCGTCTCTTAAATGAATAGCGTCTACTCTGCTAAAGGTCAATTTTGTTTTTATCTGTCACTTTATAATATTTCTAGTAATTTTCTATTATTATTGTTATTATAAAGCAGGGATGGGAATTGTCCGTGGAAACGCGGATTTCCGCGGAAGTTGAGTCTGAGCATCCTCGGGACTGTGTTTGCGTCCGCTGTCCTTTCGAATCACAAAAATAAATGCGATAAAATACGAATATGAACAAATCCGTCAGATTGTATCTTCAAGGTTAGAGAGCATTTTGTGAGTGATGCAGACCTGCTTACTCGTACCGATACGTCGCCAATCCCGATTTCCCAATCAGAAATGTACCGATTTTTCAAACTGAAAATATTCTGCATAGCAGTGCGATCGCAGATTTTTTTTCAATACATGTAACTTCCTCTGACCGCTGTTTCTTTTGAGCTTTTCTGCCGTTGCAAAGAGCTCATGGTCAGCAGCTATTACATTTCAGCGGAGTCCGTCCTGACGACGTATTTTGTCATAGGCCTACCTAGGGATGTGCGCTCTTTTTTGGAGCCTATTCTCTTAGATCTTAGTGTCTGAGATGATCAAAAGGGTACTGAAAGTACACCTCACCAACTAGCCAACCCATACCCATTCGCTATTTTCGTTACAAATTTCTACCCAAATACGCTATGTTAAAAAATAATTACAAAATTTACAACTGTCAGTGCAACACCGCTGTTTTTCGCATGTATTTCAGGTACGGCTGCTATTTTCCTCTCAATCACGCAACCGAAACCACATATGAATAAAGAAAGTTTTCAGTTTTTTGTGCGTGTGCGAAATAAAAAATTTGAACGATTCGTTTATTTTTATCGATATGTGATTTTTTTTTTTTTCACATTGCTGTCGAGATTGGGTTAGTTGTCGACTTACTTGATACCGACCAGTCCTAACTCGTTCTTTTCTCTTGCGTTCATTCGTCCGAATCATACCAATCTTTCTATCTTGGACTTTCAGTTCCCAGTCAAGCTAGCAATGATTCTGATTTGCGTAACCATGAGCTTTATATACGTCTACAAACAAGTACCGTTACTTAGATCTAGTAAATCGTTTATTCGTGCGATAAACACCATCTTAAAATCCAGCCTTTGGTCTTCTTTCTTTTCTACAACTTCTTCATGATCTTGATAAAACCTGGTTCTACTAAGGCGATTTGTCTTTGAGGAGCTACACTTATATTTTACCAGTACACCGACGTTCGTTATCTAGATAATGGGTAACATGGAAGATCCTATACGGCGACGGGATTACAAAGCGTGATTGCCAGGACTTTGTGGATATACACGAGGCTCTATAGGCACTAAAGACATAATTTATAATACTATTTCACACCTTAAGACGCTGATATTCTCCGGGCAAAAAACCTAGAAACTAATTAGAGCTAGGTCCTCTGGAGGATGATGAGAAATTTTTTTACTCCGAAGTTTGTATGTCATATACTTTGCTTTATAGTGAGATAAATAGTCACTGTATCTAGGGATCTTAATACTGAATTTCTAGCTATGAGAGGCTGTCTTTGGACCACCAAAAAGCTAAAAATCGTTTATGGGGGGCTCCTCCCCCCTGTTTACCCCGCACAAGGGGCGTCACCCCATGACCCCACAGAGGCCTGTGGCGGCCCCTGGACCCCGGCCGCGTTACCTTTCCTCGGAAATGGCTTTGACCTATTCCCATCCCAGTGTACATCTAGTTATCTTTTATCGTCCAATTAATACCGACCTATCAATTTTCACATCCATTCCTCTGGGGGCTTGGCGTTGTTTCCAGCTAATTATTCTAATTGTTCATAAAGTTCATCAGCCTATTTTATCTTACAGACAATTTATAACAGTAAAAATTCACACCTTCCTACAACGCTGATGTTTTTTTGGGCAAAAAAAAAAACTCCTGAGAGTTAGGTCCTCTGGAGGACGATGAGGAATTGTTTGATTTAGAAGTTTGTATGCATATACATAGCTTTATAGTGAGACAAAAAGTCTTTGTAAGGAGGGATCTTAAATACTGAATTTCTAGCTAGGAGAGGCTGTTTTTGGATCACAGAAAAGCGAAAAATCTTTCCTCGGAAATGGCTTTGGCCAATTCCCATCCCTGAATTAAAG
>RQTK01001581.1:0-48643 GCA_003991915.1 Elysia chlorotica
AGTCTGTTTGTTGTGACAAAGTCAAATCTCTCTTTTCCACCAAGATCCTAGAGAGAAAAAACAAAAATATAGAAAATAAAATACTATTTGAAAATTCATACTGGTAAAACTGATAGAACATATGTTTTTGCATTAAGATTTGTTTAAAAAATAAGAGAAGGCGAAAGACGGGAAAAAAATCAGAGAAAAATCCAACATTCTGACCCCAACAAGTAATGCAATAATTTTTTCACAAAAGACCCCGGAAAAACAATTTCAACTTATATGGTTTCTTAATCAACTCTTCTAGACTCACATCAAAGTTAAAGACTAGAAAACCTGTTGTTATTCCTTTAGCAACTGTTCTAGCAGAGCAAAGGATTCCTTGACATACATGCACAAAAATGTGTGAAGCTGTCAACAGTTTGGTGTATAATAGAGTCCACCTCTCATTTAAGCAACACAGAATTGACCTGTAGTTTAATTATTAATATAACTAAATAAGGAATGATTTTAAAACATATAAGGCATTGATATTCGCAAAGAACAGATAACTTATCTTTTTGGTGAAAAGACAAGCCTATTATTAAAACTCCATTAGGCTTTCTAAATATAGCAGGTAAAGTCAGCAAAATAAAAAATAAAAAATGCAGTTGGAATCAAAGCAAACTATATCATCAAAGTAATAGGCACACTTGGTACAGTTTACTTTGTTGGGCTTCAACTGTTGTAGACCAAACAGAAAGTACTCTCTGAGTATTATTCTATTCGAACTATGGTGAAATTTTAAAAGAGGTAGATCACTACGACCCTTGCTAACCAGAAATGTGTTCACCCCAGAACCAATTCAGTGACTTGGCCTACACTCTAGGGGGCCTTGCACTGGATACATACCTCAAAGCTAAAATAATAACTTTCACAAAACTAAGTCTGAAAATAACATAATTACAGGCTAACTTCATGGCATTTATGAACATTTTTTACTACACCATGAATAATTCAAAATTTAGTTTGATGGCTTTTGAAAATTTATTTTTAGATGTTTTCAAAGAGTAGTTTAAACTTCAAATCAGATTCTAAATTGCCTATCCCCTCAGAATCCATAAAATTGTATACTATACAGGCAATTTTTTGTCTTCCGAGTAAATGCAATTTTTAACATTTTAAATAATAGGGATTATAATTTTTTAAACAATTGTGTACGTTTTCAATGATAGACAACAATAAGCTTGAAGGATAACAGAGCACTAACCTGCTAAGCTGTCAAATAAGATAAACGTACCTGGAATTTTCATTGTGTGGACTGTTTCTGGCTTCTCCAAGAGTTCTGCAGTCTTCTGTGACAGTATCTGGGTTGCTTCACTTTCACTGTTCCTGGAATTGTTTGAATAGAGCATCTTATTTAATCTGTTTACGATATTCTGAAACTTCAGGTACATGTATGCTAAATTTGTATACATATGTATTGGAATGTCATGGTAAAGACCTAGATATGCAAGCACAGACATTAAAATTTGATTTAATTTGTTAATATATCTTTCAGACGAATACTTAGACTGTATACATTAAAGATGAAATAAATTTTGTTACTTTCTTTTATTGAAGGAAGGAAATGGCAAGCAATTTGTTCAATATGGTTTTTTTTAAATATTTTGTTTTAATATACATATGAATATAGCTCACTTCAAATATCTCTCCTCGGTGCTCCAAATCTCATAAATGGTGAAACAGTGAGAGTCAAGAAGTTTTCGAACGCTGGCACTAAAGGAGATACAAAAAATTAAGAATATTTCAAGGTTTTGTTAAACAATGTTTGACACTATACGGAAAAAGTATCACTCATGAAGTCCACATGAATACTTGGGTAAATTCCAAAAGAAGAATACATTAGCAATTATGTTAAATGATAAAATATCAATATGTCATATTAAAAAACTCTAAAACTTGCTTGAGAGCTGAGTGACTTTATAATACATATTTCTCAAAGCTAAAGCTGAGAGCATGAGGAGGAAAAGCTATTTCAACAACTTTTCTTTAAGATAAATACTTAAAGACAAGATTTATGACACTCAGCCTTTTGTAAACTCTATAAAAGGATAAACACAGTATGATTATATTGTTTGTTCATTACATGGGTTATGAATAACTTCAGTGGAAAATGAGAAGAAAGGCAACATAATTTCCTTTTTAATTCTTTACCTGAGACAGCCCTTAAAACCTTGGGTGAGATCAACGTAAGCTCTGAGCTGGCTCTGAAAGTCATCAACACTCGCCTCTTTCACAGAAAACTCTCTCTGGACCATCAAGACCTAAAAGTAACAAAAAACAAAATAATACTTAAAATAACCATATTAATAATAAAAGACATGAAACAATCTAATCCTTGTAAAAAAAAATTGACACTAATAATACAGCGGGTTGATGATAAGTTAATGTAATTGGGGGCTAAAAGAAGGATCAATACATTCAAATAACCATAAATGCAATATTCATGAGTGTGGAAAACCAACAACAAAAAACAACTCACAAGGTCATCCTCGCCAGCTACAACTTCTTCATCACGAAATCCATCAAGGTTTACCTGCAAATATTATGGAATATATAACTTTTTTTTTTAAAACAGACAATAATAATACAACAATAGTGTTTAACTAGTCGGTGCATAAAAGATCTTGATACAAGTCACTAGTTTAAGCCTAACGTTTTTATTTTTACATCTTTTAAGATCAACACAGAAGCAGTACAAATGGATTTATTTCACCGCAGATATCATCCAAAATTGAGAAACTGATCAACATCTCTAACAAAAGTCACCTTTTTAGGATCTTTTTTTGTGAATAATAGGATTTGTACATGGATATCATAAGAGTCAACTCACTTTGTTCTCTAGTCGATCAATCAGCTGAGCCAGGCGATCAATTTGTGTGTTGGCCATTCCACCCCCTGGAATCAAAATGCAGAAACTATTGCTATAACTGCCACTATCATGATCAACTATTAGCAATCTTACTTTGATTCAAGTAAATGTAGAAGAATAAGAGCATATATAAAATAACTTACAACTCCCAAATGGCGTTTGAAAACTTGCCAATTTTAAGTAAAATAGTTATCTAAAATAACAGGAAAGAATAGTTCTATTTCTATTTTAACTTTGTTTTACGATATAAATTGTGCGGTAATAACATATTTTGTGTTAAACAGTTATTTCCATGAATGCGTTTTCAACTGAATCAACCTTTCTTAACCACCTGCGCTACCACCAATAACCCAAGACAAAGTTTAATCTCTATTAAATGGTTATTGAAATGTAAGGTAGAGCACTTTTTGTTTCTTAACTTAACTAAACAAAGATGCTGTGGGGTTATATAACCATTTCATGTCTTATTATGTATTTATTTGAAGGTTTAAACCATAAGGGTGTTACTGATGAGACTTTAATTAAAAGTGTCTACTTTTGTTGTTTTTCGTTTTTTCTAAAACATAAAATGTTATATAATGTTTTTTAGATTATACACAAAACGGACATGGCAGAATGGACAAAAAACAATGATGTAGAGAGACAAAGGTTGGACTTCAAATTAAAAAAAAATAAAATAAAAACATGGAGCAATATTTTAGACCATATCTACTTCACAAATCATTTATTATGGATACTGAACCCATGCAAACAACTAAATGAGAAAAAAAGACCATTATAAAGCTTTTAAAAAAAAAAGTTTTCGAGTCAAAATTAAAAACATGCTAGCAAATGTTTCATGAACAGAAAATAAAAAGAAATGTGTCCTTAAAATATCAAAACCCAATTTTTTTTTTTTATATTCATTTTGAAGAAAAAATCTCAAAAGATCCCACTATTTCAAAAAACAATTGCATCATTCATGAAAAATGGATGAGTGCAAATAAACTTAAGATGAATGGTGATAAAACTGAGGTGATGCTTGTCGGAACACCATCCCGACTTAAGCAAGTTAATTGTAAAAATGTGTTTATCAATGGTGAAGAACTGCCTATATCATCTGAAGTTAAAAATTTAGGTGTCATTTTAGATAAAAATTTAACTATAGATAAAGCTGTTTATTATATTAGAAAAGTATGTTTTCTTGAGCTGAGGAAAATTAGCCACATAAGATCACTCATTGATGGAGATGCCACTAAAAAACTTATTCTGTCGTTTGTAATCTCCAAAATTGATTATTGCAATGCTCCTTTCAAAGGCATGACGTGTGAAAAAGTAAGCAAAATTCAAAAAATTCAAAATCACGGGGCTAGACTTATAAAACGGACACACAAATGTCAAAGTGCCAGCACCATCTTAAAAGAACTTCATTGGCTTCAATAAAACTTCGAGTAGATTATAAGATAGCAATGATCACATATCAAAGTCTAAAAGATCCATTTTTTCCATCTTACTTGAAAGACCTTTTACATATATATCAGCCTGAAAGACAACTGCGATAAAAAAATAAATCACTTTTATGCAAACCCAAAGTCCACCTAAAAAACTATGGTGAGCGATCTTTTAAATTTGTAGGTTCTGACAAAAGATAATATTAATAATACTCTCCCTACCCTGAACTGTGCATTCCACAAGAAAGTAAACAAGGAGAAACAAAATAAAAACAAAACATATAGCTCATGGTGCTTGCTTCGGATTTGAAATTAAAAAAAAAAAAATCCATCCATCTATTTTAGAGAGAGAAAAAAAGCTGCGTACTTACACTATTATCATTGTAACTTTGCTTCAACTTTTGATATAAACACTGTCAAGTCATCATTCAACACCTTATAGCACAATTGCAGAGTTTTTGCTGTATAGATCTATTATTGTTAAATGGTTTATTATTATTATCATTATTATTATTATTATTATTATTATTATTATTATTATTATTATTCTTATTAGTCTTATTTTTATTAGTATTAATTTTACAACTACTACTACTACAACTACATTATCACGCATAGAACAATCATTCTCAATGTGAAAAAAAAATTGTTTTAAGAGAAATCGTCTCACTAAATTAAAATGATGGAAATAAGGCCAAAGCACTTGTTTGCATTACAAGTATAAAAATTATTTGAAGAAAAGTCCACCAAAAATGAACCACCAAATTTTGTATATACAGATAAAAACAAACAGATTAATTATCTTCACAAGAAAACATTCACACAAATTGAACTGTTAGTGTAGGAGATGAATTGTAAAAACAATACCCAAGAAGGATAATCATGGTCATAAAATGTTAGTCCAATTGTATAAAAGAAAACAATTATAAAGTGAAGAGAAATGAAATGAAAAAACACATGCATACCTTCTGCAAGACCTTCAAATGCTGTTTGGTTTTAGTACATAAATTGAGAGAAGGTGTTACTTAAAACAAATGAAAAAGGTATTACAAAACAAACCACACTATTTTTTTTTTTCAAAAGAAAATGGAAAAGTGATTTTATAAGTGATAGAGGGGAAAAAATAAATTATCACTGTGATAAGAGACTATTGGCTAGAATTGTACGATACATACAAGATCAAGTTGAGGTAAAGATAACTAAAAAAAAAAAAAAACCTAAGATCTTGATAAGCACACATTTTACTTTACATTAAGTGAGACACACAAAATGGAAGGCATAGCGAGCACATTCTGAAAGGTCAAGTATCAGGGTTGGATGTTAAACGTATTACTTGAAAAGTAGTTATTGCCAAGAAAAACATTTCTTAGCCACTTTGATATTGATCGAATTAGTATTTGTACATTTTTTTAAAAATCACATTTCCCTCCTTAATGGAAAGTGTTATAGCCATAGCTTTACAATGAATCAACAACTGGTACCCACCCCCTTAATAAAAAAGAAAAAAAATGCAACTTTTTCTTTAAACTAAATTTTAATTCACCTTTTGATTAATTTCCAAATTTTCCTAAAATGATGTTTCCTAGTTTATACAGTTAAAGCAATACTATACTACTACTTCTACTAATTCACTATCCTGGGGAGTTTTAGGGCACTTACCATCAGAGCCTGTGCTAATGCCACTGATTTGACGTTTGGCCCTGCGCACCACACGGCCAGGCACAATGTTGCCACTGGGAGATTTCTTTATCACATCTTCCAACTCTAGAGGTTTGATGTCAGCCCTGAAATACATCACATTCCATCAATTTACCAAAAACAGTAATAAAAGTCGTGAGATATGACGAAACTTTATAATAACAAGGCACAATGTTGCCACTGGCAGATTTCCTCATCACAAGCTCTAACTCTAAATGTAAAGGTTTGATGTCAGCCCTGAAACATATCATATTTTATCCCTTTACCAAAAGAAAAAAATACTAAATACTGTCTAAATACATTCATCACCTAGAAATAGTGCACAATTTACCAAGGGCAAAAAGTGTTGATATCATTAAAAATTCTTTTAAAATTGCAATTTAGTAGCAAAGATTGTACAGCTCAACCAATATTTTTTTTCAGTGTTTTTTTCTCATCAGATGGCAGACACACTTGATGACTGTATCCATGACCACAAGAACCAGCTTTTATAGGAAACTTAAAAACTAAAAACTACCACTGCACATTTTTATAATTTAAATTTGTAGTATAAAAAAAAAGAAAAGTGAAAACAAATAAACCTCCTATTACAAATTTCCATACTTTTCATCTTTAAAAAGAAAAAACAATTAGAATGAAACAGACTGCCTCAAAAGCACTACAAAACACATATTGATGAGAAAAAGAAATTACAGATCAAGAACAATTTTCACCAATTCCATAGATTGCTTTTATTTTTTGTAAGATTCGCAGTGTTATAAACATATTTAGTTGACAAAAACAAATATTATGCGGCTGTTGTCCTAAATGGATTTTACCTATTAAAATTCAAAATGGATTACACAATTTTCATAAATGTCGCCTCTAGAAGCCGAAGATCCAAAGGGCAAAAATACCTTTCTTCTCTTGCCTGAGTGTCCAATGTGTCTGAGGCTGCCTCTATTGGGCGCTGCAATGCACTCATTTGATTTAGAATCTCCCTCATGAGGAATCTTTTGACAAATTTATCAGTGCGATTAGATTCTTGGTACACCTGAAATTGTTTTATATCAATACACAATATTATTATAATACAGTGTATATTCATCAATCATCTGTGAGAAGAAAAGAGTACCTTGTAACATTTTTATCAAATCTGATAAACAGGAAAATAAAGAATAGCTTTGGTATTTTCTGAATGCAAGTTGTTTATATCTCTATATAACATTTGTCCACAAATTCTACCTCAATTTTGGTACAGATTTTTCAAGATGATGAATGAATAAAAATAAAGACAAATGAGCATTATCTAGTTACTGAATTAAGACCTGTTACCTTTGCTGTGCCATATAATACATTTGTCATCTTTTTGTTCATCTCCTCCAATAGACCAAAGATCTCCTTGAACTCTCCCAGGTGTTGGGAAAAATATGTACACAGTTCATTTGTGTCAATGTTACTGAAAGAGGATTAGAGAAAACAGTAAAAAGGAAATTACTGCTGAGTAATTATGAACATTTTTTAACCTAATCAGAGTTTTTAAGGAAACCATAAAAGCCATGCTTAAATCATATCTTTTTGCCAAACTAACCATCACATTTCTTTAAAAAGGAATTGTTCCTTCTATCAAACATAATACAATTGAAAACAATTTTCTTAAGATCATTTTAAGCTTCTAACTCTAATGCAGACAGACCCAGTGCAAAATCAGGAAACAACCACAAATTATGAAAATGAATATTTTGCAGGTTAAAATTGTAGGCAAATTCTTAAAGATCCTCATTGAAGCTCATTTCAATTGGCAAAATTATTTAATGATCCCACATACTTCGTATTGTGGGAGTCTATTTCATCAAAAAGAGTTTGCAGCTCCTCTTTTCCCATGACTCCATCAGCAAAATAGGACACAAATTCATCCCATGAGATGGAGCCATCATCTAAGATGAAAAAATAAAATTGACGCATACACTCATTTTCACCCAAATACTGTTCAATCTAAAGATGTTGCATAATAAAAGAAATTAACATGGTTTACTTTTTATAAACATAAATTATAAACAAACAAAAATTTTTCTCAACTTTGAACTTTGAAGTAAGAAAATTTTCCCTTGTTCATATTTAAATGTAGGAAAGAAAATGGAATTGGAAAATGCCACTTTTGTAAACTCCTTTGCAAAATGCAAAAAAACCTTCAATAATAATCATTTATCTACCACACATGTTTTTCATAGCAAGAACTTCAAGGACCTCACCATTTTTATCTGCTCGACGAAAAACCTGAAATAATATTAATGAGACATGCATTATAAAGTGCAAAATCAGTTTACATAACTTTGTCAAAATTTATTCTTTCAAAATCTTTAGATTCCACCACAGATCTCCTGTAGACCTGTTCAGGTTTATTGGTAAATGCTTCTATAGATTTAATGCATTGTAGAAGTATCTAAATCTAGCTAAAGGTCTTTGGAAATAGAATATTAATTTTATTTTTTAAATAAAACATTATTTTTACAATTTAAAAAAAAATTTAAATTAGGGAATCCTTTAAGAAACAATTTATATATTGATTTTAAAGTGGAAAATGATTTCTATCGTAATTTAAGAATCAAACAGTGAGTCTATAGATATCTGCCAAAAAAGTGATATTCGCAATTTATATTGTACTTGTTGTGTTTTTTGTCTAAATAATGGGCATTTATAACGCTGTGCATCGCGGTTATTTTACTTAACATAGTCTTTCTTTAGATCTAGAGAACCCTAAATTATAAATTTAGTTTTAGACCTTCAAAAGCCTTAAACTAAAGGTCTAGATCTATCTATTCAGAGGGTGACTATAGATGTGACACACTTTAGCGTATAGATCAGTGTTTCTGCCACTTTATTACATATACAGGTTTTTGTAGGCGTTAACATTCAATATGCAGTTTTGTTAGCCAAATTTAGCAAAACACACTATTCCAAAAACCTCTTAAGTGTTTTTGTTCAAATTAAATTCTTTGGTCAGGCTAACTGCCAAATACGGCTCAGATTTTTTCTCCTAATTTAATCATTGTTTCTGAGGTCTAAGAAGATTACTTACTGATTTAAGTAAAACAATTAAGATACAGAGCGTTGCGTTTTGTCCATTATTTAGAATGAAATACTATACTTATAGTGCATATCTATTTAAACAAAATTTGGACAAAAAAACCTTCACTATACTTAGGCATCTAGAATCTATATTCTAGATCTAGATCTAATTTATTCGACGGTCAGGCCAAAGAATTTGATTTGAACAAAAACAAGGGTTTTTTTTCAACTAAGAAGCTGAAGACTGAATTTATAAGAGGTGCCAATGTCTTATAAGTTTCTATATTATAATAATATTAACTCGTTCCTAACATCAAGGAAAATAGTCATTCCTTTCTCCGTCTCAACTTCGGTTATTTCTGCTTTCTCCGCCATCTTGAAAGAATTACACAGAGTTCGATAGAATGATTTCCCTTTTTAATTTCCTTGAACATCAAGCGAAAAACAGTGTATTGGTTATTACATTATTCGATTATAATTCAATTAGTCGGTTACTCATTTTTTGTGGTAGGTCAAAGAGGTTCCCCTATAAATCACTCACTGAAGTACGGTAGGTACAAAAATTACACCATTCTTAGTCAGAAAAAAAAAAACGAAAAATTAATGAGTTATAACCAAATTAACTTAAATAATATTAAGTTCGGTTATTTGGACTTTGGATGCCACTCAACATCTTTTTTTAAATTATTGTTTGCGACCGAAAACCGTGATCTTAAAATTCAAAGATCCAATGTGGGTGTTTTCCCCTTTGATCACCGATATAATTATTTCTTTTGAAAGTCGTTTTATGTAGAGCGCAGAGAATTAAAAATTGTAACACCAAAATACCTTTCGATCTTCATCAAATTCAATGGGCTCCGTGCTTTAAGCCTTGTTTAAACTAACCACCCGTGTGTTGTTGCGTTTTTTATTGTTTGTTATTTTGTTGTTGTTGGTGGTGGTGTTGTTGTTGTTGTTGTTGTTGTTGTTGTTGTTTTAGTTAATTGAATGTTGCGGTATCATACTTAGACGGAGGCATCATTGAAGCCTTCGCATAAAAAAATAATAATTAAAAACAACCTTTGTAACGTAGTAATTTTTATGGTTAGATTTGTTCATTATTCGTGTAAGTGCAACTCTCAACAGCAGAAACAACAACAATAAGAGCTATTCATTATTGGGAAAGATGCCACGATTTCTTCTGGTGAAAAAATGGGGGGCGCGAGCTGACCAGTAGCACATGGTCTCGACTTGCGTATACTACAGGGAGCAGGGAAAACACAATGGGTTGAAACCATAAATTATAACCATAGATAATGTATGGTGGAAACCTCGATTCGTGAACCAATCCAAACTCAAAATCGTTAACCGTTTTTATACCCGACTATTTTGGATCGTGCGTCAGGAATCAGATTTCAGCAGGATTGACTTGGCAGCAAGCGGATATCACTAGACCAGACTCCTGTGAATGTGAGCCAGTGCTTATGTAGCGAACTTAGGCAAGTTACCTGACAGTATCTAGATCTATTATTTGGCTCTTTGCTGTACTACATAGATCTAAAAAACAATTTTATGTGGAAGAGTTAAATTACATGTTTGTAGAATTAAGATCTATTTTCATTCTAGATCTAGATCTATGAGTCTATAGAACCCCACCTGGGCACAGACTATAATAGATCTAGTCACTAGAGTAGAATGCACAAAGAAACGTAGCGTCTGTTTCGTCGTAACAATAGAATAAGAATGCTTACGACGAGACTTCAGCTACGTCATGTTTGTGCATTCTACACTGATCTAGTTAGACTAGGAGTGGAAGCACAAAAATTTAAAGCGTGTGTTCTTATGTTATATATGTTAGGATGACATGTAGGCTAAGCTGTATACGTCCTTTTATATTCTTATGATGAGACATAAGCTACGTCTTGAGTTGATTGTGCATTTTACCCTAGATCTTGATCTAAAAGTCTAGATCCATGTAAGCTTACTGTAGTGTTTTTGTCCAATTTTGCTAGTGGTAGTAGCAATAGTGTTTCTGTTAAAAAACACAGATCTAGTAAGCTCTCTTTACGGCAGAACAAAGACTTTGATTTGAACAAAAAAAACTTTTAAAGTATCCATAGATGATTAATTATTAGATCTGAC
This sequence comes from Elysia chlorotica, assembly GCA_003991915.1. Classification (NCBI taxonomy): domain Eukaryota; kingdom Metazoa; phylum Mollusca; class Gastropoda; family Plakobranchidae; genus Elysia; species Elysia chlorotica. Next base: position 11,194 of record RQTK01001581.1, read on the forward strand.
TCTGAGGCTAGTGTGTAGCCTGTAGGCCTACAATAGCATTTTAATTTGAACAAAAACACCATTCCTTCTAGATCTATATCATTTAGTGTGTATGTACAGCAAAATTGGGACGGAAAGCTGTTGGCCTTGATAGATGCAATTGAGGCAGAAACACTTTTTATTCTAAATTGCGTCTACATCTATACACACTCTGCCTCCTTTTGTTTCTAGGCCTTGTTTTTATAAAGGTCTTGATTCCAGACATGTAGATCTTTAAAAGCCTTTTAAATGAGAAGATCCAAATTTATTTTATAGTTCAAGATCTAGATTAGAACTTCTCTCTAATCTAGATCTTCATCTAATTGTCACTTGTTGGGCTCCTCCTAAATCTACACGGGAGTGTCTAGTTAGATCAATAAGCACTATGTACGATAAAAGATGTAATATATAAAAAAAATTCATTCGCGGGACTGTAAAGATAATAAATTATAGGTTCCGACTGCCCCAAGCTCAGTTTTTATCTTCAAATCAATACTGAATGCTATAATCTAGATTGCACTCATTCAGTTCTTATTATCAACCTTTTAAAATTTTAGGGACCTGCATACCATACATACCCTTTTCAAATAATAGCCCATAGTGTTTCTGTACAAATATTAGCATAATTAGGGTATCTATAGTGCTATCTATCTGATTTAGCCTTTCTGTCCAAATAATAGGCACTGTGCATTGCAATAATTATAATGTGTGCTGTGTCTTTCTTGAGACCTGGGAAACACTCAACTATGAGAGAGCTTTGCTCTCTTTGACCAAAATTTTTCTCAAAACACTTATAAATTGCTTATAGCAAATTTTGGATCTATATCTATATCAAAATTTAAGTGATGTCACTTGTTCCAGTATTTATATTAGGTTTACAAATATAATTTGGCTCAGCTGTTTTTGGTTCTGAAATGTGGTAGCTGTGGAAGTGCCATGGAATAGGTTGAATGTGTAAAGGGAAGCAGAAATGGTACCTCAAGTTTAGATCTAAAGGTGCAGTGATCTTACTTCTCTTTAGATTAAACCTGATGCCTCCATAGTAAATGTAGCATGCCAATCTGAGGGAACACTACTTCATCTGCTTTCCAGGCACTGTTCAAGTTTATTGTATTTGTCAAACTAATTTTGTGCTCACTTGCATGCAAAGCCAGACATAAAAGGGGAATTGACTGGTGGGTCTTCTCATTACTCTACATAGAGTTAAATCTGGCTATCACAACACCATTGAGGCATTTCAACAGATAGAGGACCTTCTAAAGATGAACACTAGCGTTATCAACGGACCGCAATTTTAAAGCAAAGACAACAATTGCCTAGTCCAGATTAATTGATCAAAACTCTTTGAGAAAAGAATGAAATGACGAGGCAAAAAATTTGGGTACATTTTTTGTTCATACTATTCACTTTGAGCTACTGATATGATATGATTTTGAAGAAGAAAAACTCTGACAAATTCACATCACCATCATGACACCAAATTTTGTTCTTTTCCAGATGCTCATCATGAATGAATAAGATGACCTAAAAGTTTGGAATAAAGTAATTGAATATGAACACTGGCTTATTGGGACGTGGTAAAAAAGATTATATAGAAGTTGTGAGAAAGAGCATGGGCAGTCACATTGTGCCAACAAGCACGGCCAAGCCGAAATATGAGCCTTGCCTTTCTCCTGGTCACAGAAACTGTGCAGATGGAAGCTGCATGGAGTTTTGTCGTGAGTAGCATTTTGTGGTGTGTTTTTGTAATGAACTTTTTTTTTATTTTTATTTTTTTAGAAGACCACAGAAAATGTGATAAATTTTTTTTTTTTTTTTTTTTTTAGAAGAACCCAGAAAATGTGATAAATTTTTTTTTTTTTTTGCACATTTGTTATAATTTAAATATGTACACTTTAATGACAGGTTAAGTTTGTGATTTATACATTTTTTTCTATTTTGACCTTCAAGCAAACATCTGTGTACTATTTGTCCAAGTTCGCTTTCGGCAAATTAGAAACATGCATTAACTGTTACGTTGATGTAATTTGGAATTATTAAAAATTAAATACGCACATGAAAGAGTGAATTTTGTGAAATATTGAATTTTTGTTGTGGTATCAAATTTGACGATTAGCTTTGAAGTTCTCGTTGGGACAATTATTGTCAAGCATGACTGATTTGTTTCTTTATATACATATTCCACAGCTGAGGACCAAATAATGAATCAGAATACAATTCTGATTATGATTGTGGTGGGTATTTCTGTAGTCATCTTTCTCACAGTGCTCTACTGTTTTCAACAAAGGTCCCAACGCTTGAGGCAGAGTGGTAAGTAAACAGTTTTGCGTTGATACCCGATGAAAAGTTTTAAGTTAAATGTTCAGCCAACAGCACAATTTAGGCATTCACGATTAAAGACTTGCAATAATGATGGAAAGTTTTAAACAATCAAAGAGCTTAACCGAGAAGGCCAACTCTTTATTGATTTAACTTTATATGTATTCAATTGCTTTTTAAATGAATCTTCTTGCTCCAGTAAAATGGAGGGTGTAATTTTCATGAATTACATAGTTCTATAAAAGATGCTGTTTCTTAAATTTTTTGGCATTGTTTTTCTAGGTCAAGGTATATTTGACTCTGTTGATGGAGAAGGTGTGAGTGCAGACCATGCCTCCTTGAACAACCCACCTCCTACCTACGAAGAGGTCGTCAATTCCAATCTATATCCGCCAACTCCTGTTGCCCAAAGAAGTGTAAGGGCTGTTTTATTTTATTGTTCCCATACATTTTTGCCACACAATTGTATCAAATCAAATTACTCTATCATTAAATTTAGATAATAACATATTTTTTAAATGTTAAATGTAGCTTTGTATCAGTACATGTACCAGTGTTGAGCAAACATTGAGATGAAAAAATGTTGTTTTTTTTAAATCTAGCTTTGGTTGGGTTGTTTTCCGATGGATTCTGCATCTATAAGATCTGTAGATTTTTATTTGACAACCCCTGATTATCTCTGATAGTTGGATTATTTATTTGTTGCAAATATGAGTTTTTAACCAATGCAAATTTCTTATAAGTTTTGTTGTCTTTAGAAATTGTGTAAATTAGTGGGATTATATCTAAAGTCTACAAACATCTGTATCTGTTAACTATTTTAAAACAAGTGTGTGTGTGTGTCAAGGATGCCAGGATTCCGGGATTTCCTGAAAATCTACGGTGGCGTAGAGCTGAGCGGAAATCCATGCCAGTCTGCGCCAATCTCCGGTCCTGTGATCGAAATCTAACCGCCCAGGCCCGGAATATATAATTAAAAGCGCAAATCTGTGATAAACGATTGGGGTGATGTGGGTTGTCAGAGGGGACCTTGAAAAAAATGGGAAGTCCCGTTTTTGCGCACCCGATATGCACTTAGTAAAACAGTGATTCTGGGCATTTTGGCTGGAAATATTTATCACAATATAATCTGGCAACGTGTGCTATTGTATCGACATTTTTTTTTTTTTTTTTTAGAAGACCGCAGAAAATGTGATGAATTTTTTTTTTTTTTTTGCACATTTGTTATAATTTAAATATGTACACTTTAATGGCAGGTTAAGTTTTTTCTATTTTGACCTTCAAGCAAACATCTGTATACTATTTATCCAAGTTCGCTTTCAGCAAATTAGAAACATGCATTAACTGTTACGTTGATGTAATTTGGAATTATTAAAATTAAATACACACATGAAAGAGTGAATGTTTGTGAAATAGCTTTTAGGTGCTTGTTGGGACAATTATTGTCAAGCATAACTGATTTGTTTTTTTATATACATATTCCACAGCTGAGGACCAAATAATGAATCAAAATACAATTCTCATTATGATTGTGGTGGGCATTTCTGTAGTCATCTTTCTCACAGTGCTCTACTGTTTTCAACAAAGGTCCCAACGCTTGAGGCAGAGTGGTAAGTAAACAGTTTTGCTTTGATACCCGATGAAAAGTTTTAACTTAAGTGTTCAACCAACAGCGCAATTTAGGCGGTTATGGTTAAAGACTTGCAATAATGATGGAAAGTTTTAAACAATCAAAGAGCTTCACTGAGAAAGCCAACTCTTTATTAATTAAACTTTATACATATATATATTAGGGTATTCAATTGCTTTTTAAATGACTTTTCTTGCTCCGGTAAAATGGGGGTTGTAATTTTCATGAATTACATAGTTTTATAATGGATGCGGTTTCTTAAATTTTTTGGCATTATATTTCTAGGTCAAGGTATATTTGACTCTGTTGATGGAGAAGGTGTGAGTGCAGACCATGCCTCCTTGAACAACCCACCTCCTACCTACGAAGAGGTCGTCAATTCCAATCTATATCCGCCAACTCCTGTTGCCCAAAGAAGTGTAAGGGCTGTTTTATTTTATTGTTCCCAAACATTTTTGCCACACAATTGTATCAAATCAAATTACTTTATCATTAAATTTGAAATTAAGATAACATTTTTTAAATGTTAAATGTAGCTTTGTATCAGTGCCAGTGTTGAGCAATCATTGAGATGAAAAAAAAATGGGTTTTTTTTGTTGTTTTTTTTTTAATTTTAAAATCTAGCTTTGGTTGGGTTGTTTTCCGATGGGTTCTGCATCTATAATATCTCTAGCTTTTTATTTGACAACCCCTGATTATCTCGGATAGTGTGATTATATATTTGTTGCAGATATGAGTTTTTAACCAATGCAAATTCTTATAAGTTTTGTTGTCTTTAGAAATTGTGTAAATTAGTGAGATTTTATCTAAAGTCTACAAACATCTGTATCTGTTTACTATTTTAAAACAAGTGTGTGTGTGTCAAGGATGTCAGAGTTTCGGGATTTCCTGGAAATCTACGGTGGCGTAGAGCTTTCCGCCCAGGCCCGGAATATATAATTAAAACCGCGAATCTATGATAAATGATTGGGATGATTCGGGTTGCCAGAGGGGACCTTGAAAAAAATGGGAAGTCTCGTTTTTGCGCACCTGATATGCACTTAGTAGAACAGTGATTCTAGGCATTTTGGCTGGAAATATTTATCACAATATAATCTGGCAACGTGTACTATTGTATCGACTTGCGGCAAGTCCTTTCTCTTTTTCATTGTTCGTGTGCTCAGTGTGTGTATGCGACTTTAGTAGAAACTCCGATATTCGATTACTTACTCTTCAGTCTTCCTTTCTCATTCGATATTACATTTATACTCATACATACTCTAATCTTTGAAAAAAAAACTTTTGGTTTTACTAGATCTAATCGAGATTTAGATCTAATCTAGCCATTCATTCTGTGGCAGAAGGAGGACTTGTTAAAGAAATTGACAGTGATTGTAAGAATAATGGAAAATTTCAGTGGCTGGAGGAAAAAGTGCATGTACTACATGTAGTCAAAGGAAGTAGGCCTATTGACAAAATAGTGAAGGTTGAAGATAGCATTGTGAAAATCAACTCATTGGGAAGGCAAGTTCTTAGTAGTGTCAGTTTATTACAGCATTGTTTTTACTTCTCAGCTCTTCATGAAAGTTCCGTTAGGATGGGGGGTGGGGGGCATAATTGTCTGCTACGGTGAAAGTTCTGGGCTAGGGATAATGTTTAACTGACATCACTGGTATGTGTTACGTTTTTCCATCCTGCTAAGTATTTCTGTCCATTTCACAGAACACTGTTCACACAATTGAAGAACCAAGGACACCTCCTCCAAACTATGATATGGCACTCCATATATTAGCCCACAGCACAGATACGATCCTACATTCAAAGCCTGAGGCCGCAAGCCCTCTAGTGCGAAGATCTGTTTCCACTGATCAGGGGCTTGGGACGTCTAACACTTACTTCCAGGGGCCTGTCAGAGTCTGAATATCATCGACTTCCCAATGCAGAGATCAGATGACAGAAAGTGCAGGAAATGGAGGCTCTACTAGTCTTGCATTGAGTGAGGCATTACGGAAAATTGCCAAGCCTTTGCTAAAGGTCTATATTGAAATTTAACAAGGCAACAAAAGTTGCTTTTTTCACACTGTTACTGTAAACATTAGGGGTAAAAACTTCGAGATAGGCGAACGAAATTTAAACAAACATATTGTCTTTCCTTGATAAAAATTTCATTTTTCATTTTACCCTGTAACAGTTTAAATATTATGTGGATTATGTAATGAATGATATGTGCAGCCTGGAAAAATGTTAATCACTACACAATTACCTTTGATCAACAAAGGTGCCTTAATTATCTTTTACCTTGAGGTTTTTTGATGCTTTATTTGAATTCCAAATTTCCACATTTGACTTACAATGCATGTACCCCTTGAGTCTTGACATATGTTAGGCACCCAGTCCAAATGTTGGTTATTCCTGTGACATTGAATGGTGTTGATGTTAAAAATAATTTGTCTTTCTTCTGAAATTCTCAAAATTACTAAAACCACCACAATTTCCTTTTTATGAAATCTCTAGCTCTTCTAAGAGAGCATAAAAATTACTTCATTTTTCTTTGTCAAAATTCAAAATTTTATCATTAGATTAATTTGGGCTGGTTGTCTAAGATATATTAAATAGACTTGTGTTGAAAGTGCCCTTCATACTAGAACTTTTAAAATTTGTTATGAGATTTTTTTAACATACAAACTTATAAGGTTATGTTACCAAGTGCCATTTGTGTTATAACTTTTCCTCCACCATTACTTTGCTACAGGTGCTACAAAAATTTACACAATTGTCCCAATCTACCATAGTATTAGTAATCAATAACATTTATTAAATCTCGGGTCTTGGCCAAATCTTGCCATCCTTTTAGTTTTTTATATTTCATTTTAAGTCCTTCCTATGCCTCTGGTGGAAATTTCATAGATAAAATTCTTTAGGAAAGTATTATAACTAAGATTTGAAAATGTTCATATTAAAAAAAAAAATTAAAGCAGCAATTACTGAATCTGCATTTACCTCTTTTTTTAATAGCTAAAAGTACATTTTTTTATTGTAGAGTCTAGCTTATGATAAATTGTTATTTGATATTAAACATTTCTTGGTACAGGGAATTTCCCCTCTTTAATCTTGAAAGTCACATTGTGATATCAAACCACCAACACATCAACCTGTGTATAATATAAACCTATCAAGTGTAAGATAAATGTATAACAAGGTTCAGTTATGTAAATCATTAGCTCAACAGTCAGTGTATGTCTTGCTGAAGCTGAAAAGTAATTTCAATCAAAGAGGAGAGGATAGGGTGGGCCTGAAAAAGGGAGGGGGGGGGCGCTTTATTGCAAACAAGCAAAAATAGACTGGCTTATTTTCTCCGAGATTCAGGTGGGTTTTATGGGGGACGGGAATAACATGCACACAAACAAATGATACAGCTTACAAGCATTAGTTGCCATTTTAGCCCAAACACAAGATAATAATTATTGTGTTCAGAGGATCTTCTTATACTAGTAATACTAAGAAACATTTCATTCAATCATTCTTCACCTAGATCTGAACTCCCCGCCAATGTGTATTTGTGTGAATGGGTGCACACCATACTTCTGTCATTAGTGTTAATGCATTTGTTGTTGTAAGATCTGAAGCTCCCCACATAAGGACCAGAAAGGGAAAGGGTGTGGGAAAAGCAATCCCATACTGTCACAACATTCCACAAATACACTCTTCATATTTTCAAATGTTGCTTTATTTGATGCAAACTGACTTTTCACTTTTTGCCATCAACACCACTTGTCCAAAAGTTCTGCTATTGTGATATTAAATTTGAAGAATGTATTTTCCGTTCGACTGAACAATGATAATGAAAAAAAAATGCAAAAAAAAATAATAGTGAACGTTTAAATCTCATAGGTGCTGTTTGGCTTAGTAGAAAGATTGTTCGTCAATGGAAAGTTAAGGCAATTAATCAATTGAACACAGATTATTAGATTATTAGAGATGATATTCACTTCAGTAACTGTGCTGTATTGTAGTATCCTAAAAGAACCATCCAGATGATTCTTTTTTGATTAGGAACTGATTTGAATCATGTTTTACAATTTATAAACTTCTTTAAACTTTACTGTTATGAGGAACACAGCTATTCTGTTTTTGTTGTATTTTCATTGTATCTGAGATCCTTAGCTAAAAAAGAATCTTCATTTGGGAATTTCGAAGTGCAGCTAAAATGTCTTATTTTCAAATAGATATGTGTTAGAGTACTTTTTTTGCTAATGCAAACTTGGATCTTTAACATTCTACAATTCACTTAAGATTTTGGCATTAAAACAATAATCAAATCAAATATGCTGTAACGTATTGTTATAATTTATGCATTTATCTTTATTCTACAATTCACTTAAGATTTTGGCATTAAAACAAGTTTAGATGTTGAGTTGGTTGCTTAACGTCCAACTTCAGCACTATATAAACTATATTGTGGAATGGCCCCAAGACTGACGTCTGTCATACACGAGATAGGGCAGGAAGACCTGGACTCCTGTTTCATCTGGTCACATAATACTGACACCGACCCAACCAGGCAACAAGAAAGTTTGCATAAGCATTGAGATTTTTAAATCACCTGGCAACGCTTTTTTTTTCAATTTTAAAAATTTAATAGCTTTCCTTTCAGCGATCTGTGTCATCTTTCATCTTGTTAAACACTTAGATTTAGCTATTGTTTTCAACATTTCAAAGCTTATTGTTGTTGTGTTAGATTTTCCTTAAGATATTATAACAGTTTTTTTTTTCAAACAAATGGTCAGTCTGTCCCCTGCTGGATCATGTTTAAGCCTACATGTGTTATTTTTTAGCCAGAGAATAGACAAGACTCTAATTCCTAGTAATGAGTATTGATGATTTCATTTAATTACCTAAATTTGAGTCCTACAGATGTTGGTTTTTTTTTTATGACACTATGGAGTCCCTGTCTTCACTTTTGTTAATAATTTCCATGACCACAAATAAATAAATAAAGTATTACTTTGTGAGATTTTATCAGACATATTATGTTGAGTAGAGGTTGTAATCTCAACTGCCACTCTTCAAAAAGTAATTTAGATTTTCTTGACCTATGGTGTGAGAATTAACCATGATTTCAGTGAAGTGAAATGATTCAAATTTCTTAGAAGACCTGAAAAACAAAAATCAAATCTTAGTTTCACATGAAGACTAATACATATTTGATGCTATAGTTTTCAAAACTTGACATAAAGGCAATGTTTTCCTTTGTCAAAATAAGCTTATTCATGTTGAAAACTTGAGGTGTAATTTGGAAAAAATGTTAATTCAAATACGCGGAGGCATTCTTTGCACTTTCTAGAAGAAAACGCTTGCCAGAATACTTGCCAGATGTGTTTCAGTTTTCTGTGTTCATCAACGAGATCTTCATTCCTTGCCATTGTTTTTTTTACCACACATGTAAATTTAATGTAAATATTGTGCTTATTTAATTTTCTGTGTGTGGTAATGTGTTATAAAAAATGAATAATTATCTGTTCTGAAAGTAGGGAAGTTTGGAAAATATGATATGCTCTTAAAAAGTGTATTTGGTTTATTTATTTAAAGAAACTAAATGCAGTTTAGAAAATACTTAAAATATTTAGTGATTTTTTTCAACTCAAATATAAAAAATTTTTTTTAGTCATAGTCAGGCTACTAATTCTTGAATCATATTCCGCTAAATGGAAATGAAAAGATTCAAACTGACTCTACTTTTTAAGTTTGAATCCATGAAATGATTAATGTCCAGAAACAAGCTGATCTTGCCGTAAAAGATCTCTCAGGGGAACCTTGGAGACCTTAAATACACAGAAAAAGAGACTTCCACTCTTTCTCTTTCTCTCTCTCTAGAGATCACATTAAACAAGCTAATCAGTTGTATTACCTAGATCATTTTCCAACAATGTGAAATACATGTATATGCGCCCATAGCCTTCACTAAGTATTGTGTGTGTGTGTGTGTGTGTGTGTTGCAGCTTTGATTTCATTTGAAACAGCTGGTATCTATAAATTCTGATTTAACTAGGGATTAACAGGATACTCCGACAAGACTTGATTGGGGGTTGAAAGAAAAAAAAAAGGTAGAAAGAAGACTGTGCAGTGAAAGCTACACTAAGTAACAGAGTACCACTTTTTGTTTCCTGACGTTTCCAAACAGCCTGTGAGATTCGAAGAACATCTTGAATAGAAAAATTACAAGTGAATTTTCTTTTGAATATGTGCCTAAAGTATAATATTAAACATGTCAAATGGCAGTGGTCTGGACTCTAGACCGTGTCAAGGTGAAGTTGCTTAATCAAATTGCATATATATCTTTTTTTTAAACAAAGCCTCTAGAATTTTAAATCATTTGGCTCAAAAAAAGATTTTGTGCACCTAAACTTTTTTTTTTTAATTCTAAATACTTGAAATTTTGTTTCATCATTATGGACACACTCTTACACTAATGTCATTCTTTAGTAGGATTGCATTGTTTGAAAGAGATTTGTTTTGGCTGGAGAATATTGTAGTACCTGTATTAAAGACTTTTTTTACCCTCAATGGATGTGCGTATTCAACAGTTGAAAGAGCCCCTAGGTGTTCGTTCCCTAAGCTTCAGAAAAGAATCCTATACTGGAGGCAGTGTATTATGAATAACGTTGAGGTTGGTTTAAAATTTAAACAATGTAATTTATTGACACCAGGACCTCAGTTTATTTTTCAGGAAATTGTATTTTATGTTATTTTTAATAGCTAGTTGCATTTTTAGATTTCATCTATTATTTGTTTCTCTCAACTTAATGAGAACTCTTTGATGAAAAGTATGTCATATAATTATATTGTTTATACTGTTACAAATTAATGTATTTTGATTCTCTTTTGTGGGATATAAACATGTTTAATAGTATCAGTTTGGCATAAACATGATATGTGCTTATTATTATTCTTATTGTTAATTTACACAATTGATATTATTTCAGATCACGCGTTCATGTGGGTCTGGTAATTGTTGTCAGAAAGTATGACATGATTGTTTTCAGAATTGAAGTTTCCATATTGTGAGTATAAGGAATTATATGTCACAAACATAAATATCATTATATGATATGGTAGTATTTAGATCTGAACAATTAGAGATGTAAATGGCCATAACTCAACTTTTTTTTGGAATGATGGAAAGATCACCCCCTCTCCCATTTGTTGATGTATGTCATTCAAAGCGCTTTATTTTTGTGAATGATATTGTTTTTGTCTGAAGATAATTCAATGTACAACTACTCTCTAAAACAAGACATAAGTAGAATAAGAAGAAAATAGGGAACTTTGTTCAGGTTCATTATATTTTTTACAACTTTTACATGTCTTTTGGTCAAAGTCTTTGGTGATGACCCTTAAGTTCCTGAATTAAATAAAAGAACAAAACACACTCAAAGACGTGAAAGCTCCATACTAATTTTACTATGTATTGCAGTTTAATTAAGATAACACATTCTTTACTTGCTTGTATGTGCAGTAAACACTCCTTCCGTGATAAAATTTGTAGTTTATGCTCTAGGCTCTAATGTCAGACCAGAGCATAATGTCATTATTGATCTGATTCTTTTCCTTTTGGACATTTTATCTCTATCCTTATTTTTAAAGAAAGAGAAACAATTAGGAATGCCCCATTGCATTTGAAATTGGTTTATCAGAACGGTACTTTTGTAATTATGAGCTCAGACCTGTACTTTTTTAAGTATGAGCATTCTTAATCTTATGCAGGTGAAATGTTTAAAAAAAATATTATTAAAATCAAATAAATGTGTATATTTAAGTTTATTTTGAACATATAAAATTTCATAAGCATATACAACTGGAAGTTGAACTTTTATTATACATGTACTTAGTTAAACTAATTAAAGTAAGTTTAAATTTATGCATTTTCCCACCATTGAAGAAATGGATTAATGGATGAATTGCCTACACAGTCTGAAATTATGCAGAATGAATCAACTTTCATTGTGATGAGATTATATTTGAATTGTTCACTTGTTATTCAAGCTCTTGTGATGTTATATAAAGCTTTTTAATGTTTCACTTTCTGATTATGTCTATGTTTTTACAGTTAACCACTGTGCCACAATTTGTATGCATAATACATGTATACAGTTTGTTATTTACCATCACAATTTTTTTACAAAAAGGTAATGAAGTTTTATATCTGATTTTGGTATAGAATATTCACATGTTCACCACACATTAGAATGTTACCACTGCCTAAAAATACAGAAAAATGTGTTTATAGCATTTATTGTTTTTTTGTTGTTTTTTTAATATGTTACTTTTGTCTTTATTACCAAAACAAGACTTATGGAATGAGATGTTTTCCACTCCTAGGTCAATTTTTTTTTTGTACTTAGCCTTTGCAGTTTTTGTATTGCGGTAGCAAAATCTGCTCTTCCCCACACAAAAAATGGCAAAATTTAGGGGGGGATGGGGGTTGTTGGTTCTCTTTGTCTATTTAAAAAAAAACCCAATAATTTAAGACTGCTGTCTGAATTTAAAATTTACAACCCACAATAAACACACAAATGAGTTTCTTTTCTTTATATCTATCTATCTCTTTCTCGTTCAGGAGTCTCCACCGCTCTGTCTCACCATCTCTCTCGTTCTCGCCCAGGCTTCTCTCTCTATCTCTCGCCCGCGCCCAGGCTTCTTTCTCTCTCTCTGCTTTTTTGCACATGCTTCTCTCTCTCGGTTTTTTTTGCTCATACTTCTCCTTCTCTCTTGTCTTCTAACTAGTTGGGTCGGTGTCAGTTCAATGTGAAATAGGAGTTATGGTCTCACAACTCTGTCTCGATAATGGCAGCACGTAACATTGTTAGATGTTAGTCTTGAGATCAGTCCACACTATACATGTATTGTGTAGTGCTCACGCTGCGTAACAAACTTAGACAAAGTCAAACTCGAATGTCGCTCAACCTTCTTCTCTGTCAATCTGCCTGTTTGCTCTGTAAGCTGTCTTATCTTCGTGAACTCCTATTCTTTGGCTAGATTGTTAGGACTAGGACTCTGGGAAGTGAGTTGTCACCCCAATTGATTGAAATTAAAGGATTCCTGAAGTTGCCAAAACATGATTGTAATTAGCAATATATATTTCATATTTAATAGGCAAGTAGTCTAGTTACTTGTCAAAATTAACTTTATGATGAGATTGAACATTTCAGTAAAAATTCCTTTGGTTAGTACATGTACCCACATTTTTAAACAAACAAAAGAGACCCCTTGGGTTCGCAAAGTCACCCATAACATATTTTTTTGGCAAATTTTGACATTTTTGGCCGTCAAATTAAATGTCAAAGAAATGCAGGGACAGACTTAGGGCAGATCTGTTCTCTCTTTTTGTTATTAGCAACATGCAGATTGGGGTTGTCTTTATTTTCATAATTAATTTTTAGAAAAATTGGTTTTAAATTTCTCGCGAACATTTCTTGTTATTCAATGTGAAAATGGATTGTGATACATTACAATCTGAGTAAAATAGTTAAACTTTTAAACACCAAACATGTATGCACTTCACATGGTCAGGGTAAAGAGGATTTTTTAAAGTTTTAAACTTGAAGAGAAAGGAAAGAAGTTTAAGTTTACTTCATGTATGTATTTCATGTTGCCTTATCAATAGTCTCAGTCACACGAACATTAATTTAGACTCTGTACATCAAGTTCTTATTTGAAGAAACATATTGCAGTACATGTATATCTGGGCAATCAGAAAGGCTTTTGAAATGTAACTTTGAAGAAACAATTTTGTTTACTTCACTCTATCAACAATAGGGGTCGACGAGATTTTTAGAATAAATTTTTTTTTTAAAGCATCAATTCTTGCTTCAGAATTCTAGGTCTTTAGTATTACAGACATTTTTTTGTGTGTGCTTTTGCTCAACTAACAAGGGGGAAAAAGTTTACAGGACGTAGCTAAAAAAGGTTACACAATCTTGACAGCCAAGTTGTGCAAATAAGAGCATAGCACTAAATTGATCAATTGAAGACGTTTATCAAATATGTAAAAATAAATATGATAGTGTGACGTTGACTCGATAAAGCGATTCCCTGTTTCAGGTCAATTTGTTGAATCATTATAATTCACTCAGACACACTATCTTGTGAACATTAACAAATCAATGAATACATGTACTAGAAATCCTTTGTTTTGTGGAAACGCAATGATTTAACTTCTTTAATAAACACCCTGTCTAAGGGTTAAGCATACGACTCGAGAATCATAATCAGCATTTGACAATATATTTAGACCTTTAAATAACAGCTTCAGTGGGACGAGATGTTTTAACATGATGAGAAGAACACTCCTCTCTACAAAAAAAACAAAAAACATCAATCAAGCAATCATACATCACGCTCTATCTTTATGGCAAGATACATTTCTAGAAATTTCCAGGCCTTTCGAGAAAAGCTCACATAATTATTCATTATCACTACTCACCCCCTCTCTTCTTAATCAAAATTCGAGTAGTTTCTAGAACCTAGTAACAGCCAATTTGGTGAACTGGCTCACCATGCTATCCTAGCATAGTAACATATGCGTAAACAATGTCACAGACAATGAGAACAAGTAATCACAAGTTTTCATAATCCAAAGAAAGGGTTATTCCGTAGTAAATTTTTACTTTGCTACATTTATATAGATGGAGTTTTAGTCTGAAAAAAGAGCAGTTTGCTAAAATGAAAGGCTAACTGAACAATGACAAACTTGAATGAAAGATTGGGTAAAAATCAAAGTGCAGATGGTTAGTTTATTCATTTACATAACAATTTGAATGTGGCCAGTTTAATCTAACAATTCATGATTGTATTCTTTTTATTTGCATTATAATACCATTATGTAAATGATTAACCAGTTTATTCATACCCTTAAATAAAAAAAAATTTCTTTGATTATGCAAAAATAAAAGCACTAAAATTCATTGCTCCAACCTTAATCAATAAGACAGTACTTTTCGTTTATAACGAAAGTTACAACTTATGTAATTAACCAATTTCCTTATTAGAAAGAAAAAGAACAATATAATCATATCTCTTTCAATACATTTATAGCATTTATAATCACAATAAGTATTTAATACAACTAAGATGTATTGCTATACTCTCAACAAGCACCAGAAAAAAAGAATGGAAGCACAATCTCAGTGTGGAATGGGGAAAAAAGGCTAGTTTATACATTTTGGCACAAACATGTTCTCGCTTTGAAAAAAACATTCTAAATGTAGCCTATTTGTCTGACTTGGCCTGCCTGTATGTCTGTTGTCAGACTTCCTCTCTCTCTCTCTCTCTCCTCTCTCTCTCTCTCTCTCTCTCTCTCTCTCTCTCTCTCTCTCTCTCTCTCTCTCTCTCTCTCTCTCTCTCTCTCTCTCTCTCTCTCTCTCTCTCTATCACAGACACACAGAGTTATACAGACTATACTATCTTTTAGATTTCAGCATTGTAAGCTTATAAATACATTGCATCACAATTTGTTTTTTTAACACACCATCCATTTTAACTTATTAAATTGTACATGTATTTATGTTCTTGATCCTTTCAAATCTTAATATGTACAGTGAACCTCAAACAAAAGCACAACAAGCTAATTTTGTTGGCCATGTCATGTACAGACATAGTAACACAATTTTACAACTGGTAAAATTAACCAAATAGAGGGAGAGGTAAAGAAAGATCTGACTCTGAGATGGTCTATGGAAAATGGATTGGTGGAAGTAAAAGAATCAACCTGATTCTGAAATGAGTAGTCGGAGAGCCCATGAAGGGACATGGACACCAATGCCAAGTGGCTTGGCACTCTTCTATGAAGCCCAATCACAAGGAGACCTTGGTTTTAATAAGGACTACATAGCATCCTGTTTTTTTCCCTCCTCCTTTTGAACTATGAAGGCCACCTTTGAGTTTAGACAAGATCCTAAATGAGTCGATACTAATACACGGTTCAAGTACTTAAACAGGCTACATTTGTCTTTACATAACAAATATAACTTGAACCTTGAATTTAGGGAATCACATTTTGGTCGGAAATGGTTCATTCATGAACCTAAGCAATGCTTAGTACCGATAAACTAAACATAACATAAGAATTTTGGTTACAGGAACCTACCAAACTATTTCATTAGTGAGATGATTGGATGTGACAGCCATCCTATTGCAAGATGTTGTAGCAAGGAAAATTGAGGAGCAGACGAGGGCAATAAAGCATCTCACTCTCAGTCACCATTTTCTCTGCTGATCCCTACCCACTTGCGTTTTCTTTGGTTCAAAACAACTGTGGATGTGCTCAGTTTTTCTGACTCTCGGTTTTCCCAAGATTGAAAGTCAAGCAGGCCACGTTGACCCGCTGCAAACAAACACCTTTCACTTTCATCAAGCATGGTGATTTGGTTTGTTAAGTCAGTGTGTAAAGCGTTCTGGGAGCCATCCATTATCCGCCTGAATCGCCCCTGGAAAGTCTGAAAATAAAGTTGGAGAAAAGGATATTGTATGATTTACATATGTTGTGCACTGTACAACGCGAAGGCCTTAAACATTTTTTTTCTTCTAAAAACCACCATATATCAATGCCAAAATTATCCGGCGCTCAAAACAGCTTGAGCCTGTGGAAGAAGTTATATGCAGGGGTCTTGCAGTTTTGGACAGTTAAAAAATATATGTTTGACTGCCAAAAGTTGATCAAATTGGAAATAAGGAAGAACACAGTGGAATCCTGTAAAGATAAATCTTGTTTCAGAAAAATTGAGGCTTTATATAAACTATAATAGATTGCTGATGCACCATTTCTCTCTTTTTACTTTACAGCTACTGTTTAATATAAACTAGGTATAAAATAAATTTTTAGGCAGTCCCAAAGAGGGTTATTTTATGAAGCGTCAACCATTGTTTTTAATTACAAAACAGGACAGAGCAATTAAAACTAAATGACCCTTTTACCTTAATTTTTTCAAAACTTTAACAAGCTAGTGCAAAAACAGTATCTAACTGGACAAAAAAAATTAAAAATAATAATAAAATAAAATGAAGCTTGAAATACAGATCTAGGAGACCTTTTCAAAGATTTTTATCAAGAAAAAACAACGTGTTTCATTATTAAAGATGTGTTTTAAAAACGGCATGTGAAGTTACAAAGGGCAAACTTTTATTTAAGGTGACCCAATTTGGAAAAGGTTGCATACATAAAATGATAAATCATGAGTGAAATACCTGCAGCAATGTTTTCAGTATATCATGTATATCTGGAAGGCTGAACAAAGCCAGCTTTCCGCCCGCCAAGTAGAAGTGTGGCCCTAAACGATGGAGATCTACAACGGATGGGTCAGCAGCCAAGATCTGACGGTAGCCCTCACGGTATGTCTTGGGAGTCTCCACGGATACAATGCCACGGGCATCACGATGCAGGTACTTGGCAAGCCAAAGAGGTAGTTCCAACTTTGTACCCACCCCAATGTCAGGGTCTGGAGTACTTTGGTCTAAATAGCCTATTAGAAGAAAAAAAAAAAAAGAGAGAGAGTGAGATTGATTGATTAATTGATTAATGTTTATTGGTTCATTGGATTTCTAATGCTATACAAGAATTAAGATTTTACAATGTCCAAGGAAAATTGTAACAAAATGGAAACATGTGCAATTTACCTCTCTCAAGTCTTTTATCCAATTTATGAAGCTTTTGATAGTTAGTATGTTTTAGTTATAAAAACGTTTCAATTTGATTAGTGCTGATATATTTAAGCCTAAGAAAACTAGATAAATCGGTCTATATTTTAAACACACACACACACACACACAAATGAACAGATCAGGGAGAGTACAATTTATCCGAAATAATAGTTCATTTAATTATAAAGATTATAAAGATAAAAGAAAAAGAAAAGGAAAGAAAATTATCATACAAAGACTGGCATACATTATCAACAAAGAACATAATAATGGGACACTGGTGCCTAATTCGTTGAAATTTTAACTTAAAAATACCAAAAGTTTTCCTAGTTTTAGAACATAAATAGATGGCAATGTTTGAATAAATATTACTGTTTGACATTTACTATTTATTTCTTACATATAATAATTACTGGGCACATTTGCAGTCTTATGGTTTTTCCAATATCTAAATTTGTGGAAAGATTAAATCAAATAATGCTGTTTTACTACGAATCGTGGGGGACAGCCGTCATTATGTCACCGAGGAAAGGTGGGAGTTGGCCATTCACAAAAAGTGCCGTATATATATTGAAAATTGATGTTGATGCAATTCCATGTTAAAGTCGTTTGATCTTTCTCTCTTTTTGCATTCCAGATCTTAGCCTCTCTTAATCTCTTTCCCTAGATCTCTCTCCCCCTCTTTCTTTCCTTTGTGACTTTTTGTCTGTCTTTCAACTCCTTGCCCCCCTTTTTTTCACTCTTTCTTTTTTTCGCTGTCGCTTCCTAATTCTGTGTCCCTGCTTGTCAAGTTGAGTTTATTTTACGTCAAGTCAGTACAGTAACGGCTATATATTACAGTGTCATGATGTCCCAAGATCATTGTAACATTAGAGGCAACGATGACTCTTTTATCTCTCTGAATGGTATCAGCATAAAAATTGTATATCAAAAAAGTTGGGTAAAAGTAAAAAATATTTATATACAGCAGTTTTTAAGATCAATGTGTAGGATTATTTCAGGGGTAGGTGGTCTAAGGGTAAAGCATGCAGCCTCTTTAGAATGCAGCTGGTCCAATAATCCCTCTCTGAGAATGAGTTCTATAGATCCTAAAAGAATCTTGTTTTCTCTTACCGAAGAGTAACCCTTATTTATTTACAAATCAAGTGTTCTTTCCACTGGTGTGAGTGAATCTCACTCTTCCAGTGTGAACTCTAAAATTAGATAATTAAAATCTATCTATAGCAATGTGAAGCCCACAGTTCGAGTCTGTTAAAGAACTCAGGGAACCTATGTATCTGTATCGCAGATTACTTTTCTTTGAGGACTGATTAAGCTGAAGATATACAACTCATACATGCATCCAGGACAGGCACAGACAATATGCCGAGATCCATTTTTAGTGGTTATTCGTTCCTGGAGATAGGCCGGCTGTCGTACTCTGGTTAACAGCTTCCGTTGACGGACCGACAATCTGTGTTTTGCTACGGGGAGGCAAAACTTGATCTGTGATAGTCTGTGTTGGGCGACCGCCATTGTTTTCCGTCTCTCGATTCAAAACGTTAAACACACTTTTCTCCAGAATGCCTTCTTAAGTATAGACCCAAGTAATATTTAGTCTCAGATAGTAATAAAATAAGGTCACAATAAAAATGAAATGAAATCAGCGTAGTTTTTTAAAAATTTGAAAAGTTAGCTAATCGCATAACCGCTGGGCACAATTTGACCTAGATATCTGGTCAAGCCAGAATCTAGGCTCGCGTGTATGTGCGAAGAGCGATTCTCTGCTGATCGGTGACCTTTGATCCTGTCATCTGTGTTGCTTGGGCAAATATACCAGGATCGACAACTTTGTCATATGTTAACGTCGACCGACGCTTGACCTAGTTTGGTGTAGCATCGCCCTTACTGTAATAGAATTTTCCCTACATAGAATAGACTCCCATTCACTTCAGTGTTTTGTGATGAAATTTAGCCTTCAACTACAAGGGCTCACTGTTAGGTCATGTGAAACCTCATACAGGCCGCCTTGTTTATATCAACCTCCACTCACCACTGACTACAAGGCTTTCATAGATACATTATCTATCTAGTATTCCACTGTATTAAATGTTATATCATATTATTAGAGTGTAGAACATCGAAAACAGAAGAAGAAAGGAGAATGGGAGAGAGAGAGAGAGAGAGAGAGAGAGAGAGAGAGAGAGAGAGAGAGAGAGAGGGGGGGATGGGTCTGGAGAAAAATAGAAATATTTTTAAATTAGATTATACCTACCTAAGCCTTCAACGGCAATGTTAAAGATGCATGGGATTTTTTCTTGACTTGCTATTATGTCGTTTAAATCAAAGTAGTTATTTCCAGTTGATAGATCAACTGAATAGGCCGCCATTGTAAAGTGAAACTACCGACTTCAAAGATTTAGCGGAGTCCGGAGTAACATCCCTTCTAAGAAAAAAACCCGTACGGGCGACCACATAAGTCATTTGCTTACGCGCGCGTAAGTGCGATGTAGGAAGCACCGAGAAAGAAGGATTATCGTGTCCAACACAAAGCAATAAGCTTTACACCATGATAATTATGTAATTTGAATGCAAACTACCTTTTGTCTGCACTATAATTATATGGTCTTTTGTATAATAATGCAAATATTAACTTATTTTAACGCCGTTTTATTTTTATTTTTAGCTCAATTTTGTTCATAGGTACTTTGCAAGTATAGGCCATAATTATTGTAATGCTTTATATTATATGTTTAAAAACATATAATTATGGTTATAAATGCATTTGTTCATTTAATTTAATATATAGACAGCAATCAGTGGTATCGGGGATATGATATTATATGTGATGGTTATGTACCGTAGCTTATTGAGATTGAAAAATGAAACAAATAAAAAACAGAAAAAGACAAATCTATAAGGACTGCTCTCCGGACGAATTCTTTCTTTATTAGTGTTCTTTCAAACCTAGGTATAGGTATGATTCAACCATCATCCTAAGGTTGTCCTTCTCTTTTCGATTCACCCTCCCCACTTTTTTTTTTTAATTTCCTATTTACATGAGACAAAATAAATGAAATAATCCAGGGTAAAACTTAATATATTTCAAGGAAACAATGTAAGCGGACTTTGTATATTTCAACTCTGTTAGATAACTAAGCTTTGTAATATTTAGTAAAATGTACTATATTGCTGATTTACACAAGCAAAGTCGCATAGGATATATCAAAGGTGTAAATATAAAAGAGACAGCTTTAAAAGATTGATCAAATTACTTTCCTTAGCGGTTTTTTGTTTTGTTTGGCCTTTGCAACCTATTCCTATGAGGGTTTTTTTTCCTTTGTTAATTATCTTGACATCCCATCGAATGGTAAGTTTTCTAGTTGTCTAGCCATTTGTTGTTTTAAATTATGTTTTGTTTTTCGTAATTTAAATTTGTAGCGGGCAGCTTCTTAATCGAATGCGAATTCTCTCAGTTTAGCTGCAAAATATTTATATTTAGATATGGTACGCTTTCCTATAAGAACTGCATGATTTATCTTAAAGCTGTTTTATTAAATTGACTTTACCACATGTAGTTGATGTTTATTCCTCATGGTGTTATCACATTTTCTCAGTTAGTATGTTTTTTTTAATACATTTTACTTTTCTTTTCAAAGATAATTTGCTGTTATCTGAAAAATATCCTGTCACCATTTAAATGATCAGTCGGTTTGTTGTATTTTTTTTTTTAACTTTTACTGTAGGTTTTGAAAAAACACATGTGTGCACCTTCTGTTTTTTCATTTCATCACATATCCCCTCCCCCTCCCCACATCTCTCTCTCTCTCTCTGTGCATATTTCTCTAAATCTTTATCTATCTATTTATCTAATTCTATATCCATTATTAATAATTGATATTATTACAATACATCCCTGATTTTTTATTGTTTAAATATGTTATTATGTCTTCCTTTGTAAAGAGAAACATTTTTTTATCTCTTTTTTTTTTTAAAGGAGGGTGGAGGGTGGTTTGTGATATGAAGTAACTTACATACTGACATAGGAGCACTTATATAATCAGTGTATAGCTCGTGGAATGATAAAACAATTTTTATAAATTTTTTAGGTATTTCTTACAAGTGTTTTCTAATTATTGTTCCAGACGCAGCCAACATATTTCTAATCCTTTAAGTTTAATGCTCAGTTGAACTTGTAGTTGGTTTGAATCGAGAACTTTGGACGAAAACCATCTATAAGCCCATTCTATATTTAATGTACTGCGATACAGCCTAAAGATATTCTTGATATGCGATAATTATTCAACCAACAGTAAAATGCTGTTTAGAAAAATAATGGAAAGCACTTTTGAAATCAAATTTAGAGTAGTGATGAGGCATAGATATTGTCGTGGCCATTTTGGATTTGCGGGTGTGGAAAGTGTTATTAGCACAAAATGCAGCCTCTTCGCTGATTTATGGAAATGGTAAAAAAAATTTAAGGAAAGTCATTGACGAATATGTAGACAAAAATACTGTAGTACGAATCCAAATGAGCTATGCAGAACATTGGATCGCACTGCACTTCAATGGGAAATGATGAATAACTATCAAATCTATGATTTTTTTTAATGAATGTTCCAAATTATTGCAAATTTAATGACAATTTACTTTGCATTATTGCAGGATAGGCTGACTGTAGATTGAACAAAATTAAATTGTTTCACTTTGTTCAATTTGGAGACTTAGTTTTCTATTATTGAAAACCTTGTTGCAGACTGAAAACAGTGAACTTCAAAGAGATAAAGATATGAAGGCAAAGTTATATGCATTTCTAAATTTTATTTTATTATGTAGTGAGACCATTCCAGACATTATTGATACAAAGTTACACTTGAAACATAAAAGGAAAGGTTTAAAATCATGATGCTTAAATTCTGCATAATTTCATCAATCAAAAACGTACCTGGAGTGGAAAGAAAATCAAAAAACTAGAAAATTTGAGACTACTCCAAGTTATGAAAATTTCAACAAGAAATGTTCCAATACCACACTTTGCCCAAGTAGATTTAAAAAATGTTTTGCTGTCCGAATCATGATATATGTTTTGTAATGGAAGATAATGCTCATGCGAGCTAGATAGGAAAAATTAAATATTGAATATAATATATACATTTCTACAAAAGTAAAACAATAAACTGGTTATTTCCAATGTTAAAGGTTCACTTAACATGTATACTTAATATCTAGTGAATATGTTGGTCTTTAATGTTATAGGGGTAGCATTCTGTTAATTTAAATAGGGAAAAGGAAAACATACTGAATGCAGAATGTTAATTGGTTGGCCCTTTTAGAACATTGGAAACACACACAAAAATAGAAGAAAAAAAATCATGTAAAAAAAAAAAAAAACAACCACAAAAATAGAAGAAAAAAATTATCTAATTTCAAATTGTCATTTTACATACATGTATAATTATGTTCCTGAGAATGGGATAAATGCTATATTATGAAGAGTACAGGTAGGCACAATTCCATTACCTATTTGTATAATATTCTGCAATATATGCAGTTCCACTAATTTGCTATTCGGCTAAAAAAGAATTATTTAATAAATTAATTAATTCAAGGTTATTGGATTTAGGAGAAACGATAAGACAAGCTTAAAACTTAAGGGTAAGAAAAAGAAAAGTGGCATGAAGGAACAAAATTCAAATTTACATTTCAAATTGAATGTACAATAAGTTCAAACAGATACTTTCAAGAGCTAGATGAAGAAGACTAGAAATTAAACTGCACATGTTGAAGTAATTTGTGTATGGAATTTAGGTACTCTTAAAAAGTAGAAAATTTGTTACTTTTCTCTCTCCCTGTATGCCTCTCTTTCTTTCTTTATATCCGTCTGAAAATATTTTTGTCTCCTCTCTTTATCTGATTGCCCCTCCCTCTTTTTAGTGACTGTCTATCTCGGTAACTGCAGTATATATCATGAATTTTAACCTAAAAATGCTCTGGTGGTGATTTCATGGGAAAGAGAATAGTGAGCTCCACAAGTTTACAAAAAATGTCAAAGGATTAACACAACACACTTAGAGTGGTAATACAATTCACCAGGATGCTTCATGTCTCAATGTCAATAACTTTTACCAAATCAATATAAAAATGCAATAAACAAAAAGGAATAAAGAAATCTTCACAGGAATTCATATACAAATATATACAAGTATGGTACCATGTCGCCTTGCATCCTGTAATGAATGGATAATACACTGACAATACACAAATATAGCATTATACTTAAGGGTGCAGACATTTTTATTATTTGCTTCCTTTAGAACCCTTGTAGTTATTTCACAAAGTATTATGATTTTTATGATACATTACAAGACAACTAACTTGTATAGAAGTACGAGTGGAAAGATCAAAACAAATTTTATCCTGTATCGCATGACATAGGTCTTCGTTCCTCTTTACTGTTATCCTAATAAAAAACAATATATATTGTTTGCTGCATCACATGAAAAGCACAACCAAAAACAAACAAAAAATGACACCACTTGACAGGTTGCACAATTGAATCTAAGTGAAACAGTTTATTTACAAACAAAACAATGGAGGATAAATCTCCCTTTATAGATCTGAACTAATTAATAATGCATTTAAAAAAATGGTTGCATTTGAAAAGTTCCTTTAATTAATTAGAAAAAAAATCCCAACAAAGGTTGGGACATACTAATTTAAGCTATTACTGTTGACTTTTTCCATTGCTGCAGCATCAGATAAAGATCTGTTGTTAGCAGCACACAGTTCAAAATGATTGGAAAGCCTAAGTAAGCTACTAATTTTTGTCTTAAAGCAATATGAGCAAGCTGCTGACCTTAGAGATAAATCAAAGAAAACAGAAAAAAAACCAGTAAAAATAATGTTACTGTTCATTAAAAAAAAATAAAAAATATATACATATATAGTAATAATTTTAATAATAATAATAATAATAATAATAATAATAATAATAATACTCTTATAATAAAAAAGGAGGAATCAGCTGGCACTTTTGTGTTCATTGCCAAATGTGATTCGGTAAGAAGAAAATTAAATAAATAAAGAAATAAACAAAAGAGAAGAGGGAAACACTCAACTTGTATAAATGAACAGGAAAGAACAGTTCATTCACTTAGCAAGAGAAAACAAAAAAAAAATATAACAAAAGGAAATAAAAAAGAACCTTATATTATCAGATTTGGAGAAAAGAATCGTCTGCCGAAACTGTAATTTTTATGCCCACCTTAAGTCATTTGGGTTAAGCAAGAGTCTTGCTACAACGGTCCAGCAAAACAATTAAAACAGAAATTCATGCTTGCTCTACAGGTCTTGTTTAACCTCACCAGGTTCAACAAAGACTTGGAGCTTAAGTGATTTTGTCTGTTTTACAAACTGGACGTGATGATCTTTTAGTATTACTGCCAAAGCAGTTGATCTTGTCACAACTCAGTAAGCATGGCTGTTTAAACCAGATGGCATACCTTTAAATGTATGAAGTCCATAGTATGAAGAGAAAGAATAGTGTTCTATTTCCATTTTTTATCCTTCTTTCTTTTTAAAAAACAACAACAAAAGAATAACAAGTTTATGTAAAAAAAATGTTCAAAGTATTAAAAAGAAATACGAAGAAGCATAATATAAAACTTTTTTTTTGATGAAATGAATCTTTAAACGTTCAAGTTAATGGCTTTGTTTCAGTTTTCTGTCTCAAAATCATTTTTTTTTAAATCGTCATTTCATTAAGGTAAAGATTTGTGATCAATGCTATGCGACAGCAAACTGACATTCCAATTTCACTTTGAACTGGGATGGCTGCATTCAAAAATAAATGTCAAAATAACATTTAGTATTTATATGGGTCAAACGGAAGTTCAGTTAAACACAAAAACACACAGACAAACACTAAACATAGAATACTCACCATCTAACTTAATTGATTAAATTAATAGTCCTGAAAAAGTTCAAGACTTACACTATAGGATCCCACAAAAGGTGGGCTATTTCAAAGTACCTTTCTTTGATCATATATTTCTGCCTGATATATGTACAATACTTGATATTGACATACAATGGTTTTACAGAGGACAGGAACTATAAACTGTAAAGTATATTACATCATACACATGTAATATAACATTACAAATAAGACATGACCAAAGCAGCATTTCCTACCCAATGTGACATATTTACATTCAGCACACCTTGAAATAACATGACAGGAAAAAACACAAGACATTATACTAGCCATATAGAAAGGAATAATCTAAAAAAAAAAAATTCTAACAAAGAAAACTGACTATTCAAAAAATTGCACCTAATATTCGATTAAAATAACACAAAAAACAGACAGGCTAACTTTTTTTTAAGGAGTACTTTTTCACATCTCACACAATGTATTGCACTGAATCTATTCTAGTAATGAAAATAAACTTGGAGAAAAAGAATGTCATGCCTTCAACAATTCTTCGTTACCCAAGGGTGTTAACAAAAATTAAATTCATTTTTTTTTAACCTGTTATGTAAAAATTGTAAAGACACATACCAAAGTTTGTACAAGTTATAACAATGCATGTATAGTATGGAATAATAATAATAATAATAAAATCGAACACTTTCAGTTTATGTATGTTTATGTTTATGGCATTTAGAACAGTTAAAGAATGTATCTCAGGAAGATACAGAAGAAGAGGAAGAAGAAGAAGAAGAAAAGGCAGAGGACAAAAAAGAAGAAGAGGAAGAAGAAAAGGCAGAGGAGAAAAAAGAAGAAGAGGAAGAAGAAGAAGAAAAAGAGATGAAGCGGTAAAAGGGATAGGGATAGGCCAAGGAAAGAAATCATTATTTATTGAGGGAAAAAATTAATCAGTATAATATTATAGAATAAAGAGCATACCAGTAAGGCCCGCATCCCCGCTTTTTCTCTATGCAGATTTACAAGACATGTTGAAAGAAGTAAAAAAAGAAAAGAAAAAAAAAACACTACATTGTCAACAGTTTTCTATACTAAATAACTCATTTATCTTTTAATGAAGGGACCTTAAAAATGTTACTCAACATTTCATGAACTTCGATTATATGCCTCCAAATGCCATTTATCATATACACCATATGGTCATTGTTAATTTTTTTTTAAAAGAGTTAAATTAGTATAATGGTCTCTTAAACAAATGTAATTCTTACTAAGACCATGCTACACATATAGTTGAAAATTCAGTTTAAAAGTTATACTAGCTAAAACACATTTATTTCATTCACACTAAAAATAATGTTTTTAAAGATAAACATTTTTTATGTTTATAATCATATTCCACGGGAATGCATGCATGTTGTTAATTTTATTTGACTAAATTTTCAAATAAAAATATGTGCAAGACTGGAGAAGAAGGGTATGAAATTCTTTTAAATTTTATGAAACAGATAAGTACTGTTAAAGAAACATACAAAGTTGATGTGACAACCACAGATGAGAACAAAGTAATAAGAAATAAGATCATTTCACTGTATTAAAAGAAACATTAAAAAAAACATTAACCTACTCTTACAGTGATTCAGTATGAGAAGAGAATAGATGTGGGTGCATGATTGTGTGTACAAAAAGCTGCCTTCTTAAAAGTTCATTTTTAAATAAAATATTGAAGCTCTGATAAAAACATGAATTTTATAGTTTAGCACATCATTCTCTGAGTGGACAGAATTCAATAATTACACGCCCACACACACATTTACCATAAATGGATGTATATTATCTAGGGATTTCACTTAACTCAATTTCTTCCTTACACATTTATGATCTACACAAAGTCAGGCATCAGCTGTACAAAAATATATGCAAATTTGTTCCCAAACCAAATGCACCTATTAAATCACAAATATGCAAGTCTGGTGTTGACGAAACACATTTTTTTCTTTTTTAACGAAATTAAACACCTGGCAGGAAATTACTATAATTACAAGAACAAAAATGAAAATATGTATTGATTTTGCCGTTGGCAAAGTTTTGAAAACATGCATAGCAAATTGGATTTTTAGATGAATTTTATTACCCACTATTTTTTTTGTTTTTTTACTATTCCCACATCTGGAAAAACTTCTACAGGATTGCCAGTTGCCTAAGTAATTAGGCAAAACATTTTTAACCATAATTTGCATTTCTGCATACACCAAGAGAAACATATATCTGATTGAGATAAGCACAAATGGAAGATACACAAATTGAGCCACTAAGTTTAATATTCAAATTTTACACAAAATGGTATATAATCAAAAATTAAAACACAATGCATTTCTTGTTTAACAAAATGCGCTAGAAAGAAAACTAAAGAAATCCCAGCTTTATCTCCACAGCTGTATGTCTCATTGAACTATAATAATAATCATTTCTGGTCAACTCATTAATATGGTCTGTGTTGACCTTATTAAAAGTCTGCTCAGAGTATTTTTATATATTTTTCTAGATTAGAAAACATGTTTCATAATCTGTTAGATTATTTACATCACAAACTGCTACAAACAATTTGTAACTTTGGGAGGAATATAAAAATCAGCAAATATAAATCAAAATATAACATATTGGTGAACAAAAATTGTCATTAAACAAAGATAAAAAAAAAAGGTATAGCAAGTTTAGCCTAGTGATTCTAGTTTGTTTTAAAGTTTAAAAGCATCAAGTTTATTAAAAAAACCAAATAGTCCTTACTTTGAAAGAGTTGTTTAAGAAAAGATTATACAAAAGGAAAAAAAATTATAAAAAGTTTTAATAAGAAGGCTAAAAGTTCCCAAATAAAATGAAATATAGCTAAGATATCCATTTAGAAAAAGAATGTTACACAACTTGTGTACTTTTTGTAAACAAAAGGAAAATAAATTTGTGACTGTAAAATGTTTCCACCATTTGTTTTTTGTTGTTTTGTTTTTTTTTTAATATAAAAAAAATGTATAACTCAGAACTAATCACTGACAGATTTTAAGTTCTTGCGCCTCAAACTATTAACATGGAAGCACTTGTAAAACCAGAGAATAAAAAAAAAAGGTTAAATCCATAATTGTAAACAATAGCAAAATGTGTGCCAGCCTACGAAAATCATGGTATTGACGCAAATCTTAGTTCTGAGATAAATGCCAAATAGGTGAAAATATTGACCCCAGGTTACTAGTAGAGTTCTCGAGTCCTCAAGTTCTTTGACGTCTTCAAAAGTATTTCTGAAGAGATGGGCATTGTAATGTTACTTTCAATATTTTATTTTAATTTTTTCAAAGGTCTATATTGTCTGAAATTAATTCAATTTGATCCAAACAAGAATCTATTTATAGAATATGTTTGGGCAGACGAAGTAGGTTTTGAACTATTGTGAGCTATAGGGTATTATATACCAATCTATCGGAAATTATGCCTTGAAGACCGTGAGAATCAGTGAGCATGAAGACAACTTACTAGTTGCAGATGATTGCGCATGCTGTAAACACAGGCATATACTACATTTTTACTATGCCAGACATGTTTTGATTTTTTTACACTACCAATTTGCATGCAGATTCTCTCCTGAATTTTACATCTTTCCGATTTAAATCATCTATTTTTCACAAATCATATTTTTTTAAATTAAAGCACAGAAAAAAAATCTCATTCAAATTTTTCCAATTACAATACACAATATTAAGTCACACACACACACACACACGAAGAAATGTTTTGAAATGGTAATAAAAAAAAAATTTAAAAAAATAACAAGCATTTTTTTATGATTAGTGAATGTACTGTTTGCCTTCTTTTATCTAACAGATACATAAATTACTGATGTTGTGGCCTTAAGCCACACTCTGAACTATCTGCAGACCAAATATCATACTATATGGGGCAAATCAAGTTGTTCAGTCGTTTTAATTGGCAGCAGAGCTGTTATTTTATGGATTTTCAACCTTGTGCAAACTTTTAACACGATTTTCTCTGTTTTAACCTTTTGTAACCCCCTATCTTTAAATGTCCATAACTTCTGCACTTTTCTTCAATACCATGATTTTCCTAGGCTGACACACAAATGTCAAAAAAAGAAAAAAAAGAAGAATGAAGAAGTAGAGTGTGAAAAAAGAAAGAAACACAAAAAGGATAAAAATTTGAGCATGTTTCAATGAAAGTCCATAATCACTTGCTTTATTTATAGTATTGCATGGTGATATTTATGTATTTCAGTATCGTGGTGAATATATATACAAATTCAAGGAAAAGAAAATTATTTTGTGACTTGAAACATGACCAATCGTAAATTAATGGTTTTTGCTGCAAGGAGTTTGTCACACTCTGATGCCTCAATTGGTAGATCTTCATACTCAGTCTCAGCATTTTCAGTGGTAAATTCAAAATTATATATTTTGGATTTCATATCAATTCCACCAAATGGTCCACTGAGGGCAAGAAAATGTAGACTCATCTGGGGAAAATGTAAAAAAATTACTTACTGTAACATTTCTACCAACTATAAAAAAAGATTGACTACATATATATAAAGAAAGACGATTTGAGACTAATGTGCTGAATAATTGCTATCTAATTATGTTGCAGTAAAAGCCATGACAAGTTTGAGCTTAGCACTTGTAAAAAACGAAACAATTGTACATATATTAAAAATGAGCAACCTATTTTTCTAAATACACAAAAAAAAATAGTTCACATGAAGTAAACATACCGGTGAAGACAACTTGGTTTTGGCAACCAGTTGATAGGACAGAGTCCGGTTAATAGTATGAATTGGATTCTTGTGGTCTGAATTTATTCTCGCTCTGATGACCCATTGCTGGTTGAAGGCTGAGAAGCGTGATGTCTCATAGTAAAGCCGAGTGATAAAGTCATCTGTACGGAAAGGCCTCAACTGAAGATCTGATAAGGATACACAAGCTAGATGTTGACATTTTTTCTAATAATAATTAAAAGGGAAAATAACACACACAAAAAACAACCAGAACAAATTTTAAAAGATGTCTATTGTGCATTGAATAGATTAAGTCTTTCCAAGCTAATGCGACTGTATGTGTTCCAGTTTGAGTTAAGAGATTTTTTTTATCAGATTTATCTTCACAATGGCGTTTGAATTCCTCTAATCGCTTACTATGGAACAAATTATAAATTCTGATTATAAATCAGATATTAAAATTGGGAAGATTAGTGATGATGAAGAAAAAGAAGCAAGTTCAAGCGCCGTTTGGGACAGTTCAAGTCCTTATCTAAATATATCTAGACCTAGCAAAGACTGGACTGATATTTTGGTGATACAATCAGGCCAAATTTTAACCAAAACCCAACATTTCAACTTATATCTATTCTCCACACTTTTCTTATCCTTTTTTACTCTATTTTTACTTCTCTTTTACTTGCTAGCACACCAAAAACACACAAGAAACAAGAAAAACAGAAAAATTTTAATTATTTTTTTCTCCATTTTCTTTTTGTAAAAACCACATAAACGTACATATTTTCTGAAAGTTTATCCATTTTGCTATCTGATGATATTTAAAATAAAAAACTTTTGTAAAGAAAATCATTGCAAAAAAAAAAGATTTTAAAAAACTAGTTGAAAGGGAATTAGACTAATCTCCCTGGTTTTGGGTTGGAAAGGCTTAACAATTATGACCTAAAACTTCAGTTTGCATTTAATGACAGAATAAGCTATTTCTATGGCTTTGATATCTTAACACCTTGGCAAGAGCAGTAGTAGAAGCTTTTCTCATTTGGGACTTAAAATTGACGATTTAATAATAACATATCTCATATCCATAGTCTCCCTCTCTCCCACTCCTTTCTCTTACTCTCTAGGATGTGTAACAAAAAGGTAAGATAATGATGTGACAAAGAGAGAGAGAGAGAGAGAGAGAGAGAGAGAGAGAGAGAGAGAGAGAGAGAGAGAGGAAATAGTATAGACCAAATCTGAAGTCACCCACCAAGCTGGCCTCTTTATTTGCTTCGTACACATTAAAACATGAGAGAGGAAAAGCTTATTTGTTCTTTATATAACTATTATTGCCCTCACCATTAAAGGTGATTTTTTCAAACGATAGAAGTGAGAATATTTCCCGATAAACTTTCTGTTCCTCCTGCTTCCGTGTATCAATGACCTCAAGAGCTGCCATGACCTCTTCTGCAGATTTATGTGGGTAAGCACAAGTTTCTTCATGTTGTGCCAATTCACGGCAGGGGCCTTGCCAGGGGCACCCAATGCGGGAATAACGACAGACGCTGGGTCTGGGGGAAGGAAGGGCAGGAAATTAGATAAAAAATTATGCAGTTCTTAAACAGATAAAGAATACTTACATGATTTTACTTGTTTGTGCCTATGAAGACACATGTGCATATTTATTTCCGAAAAAGCTGAGCCAAGTAACCCACTCCATTTTATCGTGTGAAGTATTAAGGAAATATGTCTTGGCAAAGCTTTTACGGAAATAAATCATCCGCACAAAGACCGGCAGACTGCATGATATCCTGGTTGAAGACATGCAATACTGGTTGAAGAATATCTGAAAAAATGACTGTATGTATATGCCAAAATTGCAGAGAGATAGGAGAAGAAAAAGCAAATTTAGGTGCAGTTGAGCACCCAGTAAGAGGTAAAGATCAAGACAGAGTGAGAGCCACGGGTCTGAAGTTTAATACTAGCACATTAAATATGCATCTTTTAAAAATTCATTAAACATATTTAACAAAAATTAATATTGCCTTCTTACTGAATAATTGCATTTTAGCTCATCTTATTCCCTGTTTTTCTCTTTAAAAAATAATTTTGTTTAGATAATCTTAACAGTGCATATAAAATATAACCTCAGGAGTTAGCAAAAGCTTTTAAAAAATGTTATGGTGTTCTTTAAGCATTCTTTATGAAAAGCTTTATTTGCATCATTATGCTAAGAAGAAAAACAAAAACAAACAACACTTAGATGTATGAACAAACATTAACTTCACAAAAGATACAAACAAAATATCATAGGAGAAAGAACAGCAAGAAGGACAGAAAAGCTGTCACTGATAGAACAAAAACAATAACTTCACACATAATAAAAAATAGCACTTTCCAAATATTACAAGAAACATAGTGTTAACATCATTGACAAGTGTTCTAAAAACGAACTCCTAATTCCTCACATAAAAGTAGGAGGATGCATATCCTTCAACTATACACATCAATTTAGGATATGTTTGCAAGGGGAAGTTCTTAACTTCATCTTAACACATTTTATTAAACTTAGAATTGATTTCTTTAAATCACATATATTATCAAATGCATATTTATATAGTACAACGAACAACGAATTAACAAATCCTAAAGGAAAAAACCATTCCAATACCTATTCCCTTGCCCATTTGAACAGTTACGTTTAAAATCAAGTTTGCATCGAATGCAAAACAGTGAAAAAATTTACTATGAAAACTTTCTTTAACCTTTACATGAGAAGCCCTACTATTACATTTTAAGACAAAAAATATTCAAAACACCACAGACCCATGACGAAGAGGGAAAGATACTTGCCGCTTATAAAATGAACAGTAGTGGAACTGTTGCGTGAGTGAACCACAACAGGCTCCATCAGAACAACTTCCCAGTCTGTAGGCATCATACAGCTTTTTCTTCTCTTTAAGATCGATTGTTGATCATGCTGAGCCAGCTTCCCTGAAACTGAATCATCTCCACAGCATCAAAGAAAATCTTCCTGCTTGAACAATAGAGAAAGCAAAGTGTGGATCGGATTAACATGGCAAGCTGCTCAACCACCTGACCGTCCCAGGGAAGACAATTAAAAGATGACACATCCCTAGCCTTAACTAAGCCAAACCGCCAGCACCCGCACGTTTGAATTTATCCCCCTCAAACATGCGCGAGCTCCGGCATTGGCTGCCTTTCTGAAACGGACAAGGTGGCTGATAAAACATGTCCTGCAAGGAGAAAAATGATTAGGAGTGTGAGATCCACGAATGATGGGATGCAACATCTGATACCTTACCAGTTTTGAAGCCTTACCTCTCTTGGCATTGTTCCTTCTGATGGTTCTCTAGAAGATAGCGTGGGAGCCTTTGATTGCAGAAGGGACATTCAGTTGGGAGCTCAGACACCGCTTTCTCTACAGCCAGATTCCTGATGCAGATGTTACGATTAATCTCACACCTGCAGTTTGGACATGTTGCAGTCTCATCTTTGATGCGAGCATCTGCCAACAGATGGTTGAAGCAACCAGCGCACATCAAATGACCATTGCTGCACTGAAAGCATTTCAAACAAACCATAAAAACATCAATTAAAATTATTTTTTTTAACTTTAACAATTAATTTTAAAATCAAATATTCTTTTCCCTTTGTTTCTTTGTCTTGAACATCATGTTATCCTTCCCCCTACCATATTTCTTTCTACATTGCTTTAACAGGAATCATTTCATTTATTTGTCTATTCTTTTGCTCTCCTCTATTGGAGTCAGAAGTAAGTGGGATGCTGACCAACTACAGGGTTGAATGATAGGTTGACAAATGATAGTATTGACAATCTTAAAATATCATCCCTGCTTCACCAAGAACATGGCCCGGGTCAGTTATTTTTTTAATATCCTGATAATCCTTTAATTATCTTCTAGAGCTTCCACTCACCAGTGCTATGTACGAGATTTAGATCTATGCCCACAGTTATGAAATCATGTAAAAAAATTAGATAGATCGCTGAGTCTAATAGTACTAGGCCTCCAGTGTTTTAGTCCAAATATTGATATATGCACTATATCTTATTGTGTTTGTATCTAAATAATGGACATAAACACTGTGTATCACGGTTATAAATTTCACATAAAAAATGAAAAAGAAAATAATATCCCTTTAGTCGTTTGGAGAAACGTCAAATTTTAGAGTTTTGATTTAAAAGTCAGACCAAAGAATTTTATTTGAACAAAAACACTTAAATATAGTGCGTAGGCCTATAGGAAAATTTGGCCAAAAATACTACATGTCATCACAGTCATGTGTATAGCAAAAGTTTAACACAAAAACAAAACGGATATACAATAGAGAGGCAGAAACACTCTATCGAGATCGAGATCTATTTCATAATTATAGTGCAGATAGTCACTCCCACATCTATCTTCATTTAATTCTATTAAATACTACACTAGCCAATGCCCTGTTCATCGAACAGGTATGTTTTGTTAGCAGTTACATTTACACAGACATTAGAAAAACTTACTAATTAGCAAACAGTTTTTAGATAATGTAAGACAGTACAACTCAATCTTTCAAATGACGTCCTCTACTCAGAAGTGCTGAACTAATCAGTAAGTTTTTCTATTGTCTGTGTAAATGTAACTGCTAACAAAACTTATCCCCACGTCTTTGAACTGTTAAAATTATTAAGTACAATCGTAATTAATTTTTATGTTTTCATTGAGAGTCATTCGGGATCGTGCACGAAAATGAGCATAAATATTCCCAAAAAGAATAAGTACAAAATATTATGTCTATTTAGATCTAGATCTACATCCAGATCTAGGCCTAGTACGTTATAAAATCCTTGCCACTCTAAGGGTAACTATTGTCAGAAACGTCATGATGGCAATGATAAGACAGATCTGCAATGTGAAGCCAGAAGATGTGGCCACCACTAGGTCAAATGAGCTATTGACGCTTCTTGGCCTTGAGGACCTGAACCTCATTCTGAAGGAGAGAAGACTCCGGTGGTATGGCCACGTGGAACGGTCAAGCGGAGCTATCAAGACAGCATTGGACATGCAAGTAACAGGAAGTCGTGGAAAAGGGAGACCCAGAATGACATGGAAGCAGGTGACAGAGAGGGATCGGAAAGACTGGAAACTCTCAACAACTGACCCTCATGACAGAAACACCTGGAGATCTGGTGTGAGATCAGCCATGCGTGCAGCAAGCCAGCTACCTGGAAGGATTCCACGACGTACTGATCTTTGTGCGAGCGCCGAGTATTGTATCCTGTATTGAGGAGCCTTGGTGTGTTGCTCATGTCGATTTTTACTTCCCCTTGATGGTACTTGTAGAGGGTTGACATGCGGGTGTTTTTACGCCTTTGTTCTAGGGACGGCCAATTCAGTTGATTGAGCATATCACCGACGCTTGATGTTTGCCGGTATCGGTTTACAACCCACCGGGCAGCCCTCCTCTGAGTCTTTTCGAGGGTCTGTATGTTGTCGTCAGTGTGGGGCGAGTCACCGCTAGCTCTTTTTATATTTCCCTTTCTCTCTTTCTCTTTCTTCTCTCTGGCAGTCATACTGTGGGCCTAGAGTGCCCCGATTCATTTTTCAACATAGCAAAAAGTAGTTCTTTGCCTACTTTTCCTCACTAAAGTTCAAATCATTCTTTTTTGGGACATTAGATTCACAGTAAAAAAAAAAAGGCCTATTATATAATACACATAATTATATGCAGATCTAGATCTATTATATTTATAAACACAATATTTTTACTTCAAACATAGGCTGCCTATACGGAAGCCTTGCTTAAATAACTTCTAGCCAACTAGATCTATCTAAAACTTATATAAGTAGTAGATGTACAGTCTAGATCTAGATCTAAATCTAGTCTGAAAAAAAGAACAAAAAAAATTTCCTTCAGTCCTGGACGAAAGCATAATTTTGGAGAGCAGCTTAGATTGTTTACCTGATAGCAGGTTTTGGGAAGATCCAGACATACTGCGCAGCATAAAATGCCACAGAGGCGATCTTCCAGTTTGATTTTTGAATCAGCATGCGAATCGTTTGTTTTTATCTTTTTGTTTGGTGGTTCAAATGATGATACATTCTCTTTGTCTGCAGAAGATTCGCGTAAAACTTGGATTGATGAGTTGGTAGCTTCCTCCATTTTGTTTGTTTGTAAATGTTGAAATGATAATGATATCGACCTTGGTCAGCTGACGGCTCAGTTCGACCAATGAAAAGCTTCCAATTTACCTTCGGTACTTTCCGCTCATGTAAAAATTCCTACGGTTTCTGCCGAGAAAAGTGGGCGTCAACGTGAACATGAGGCTGTTGCGTGGCAGCTGACTATCTGTAAGCCATCCATAGACATTATAACTACTCTGGTAGTTATAAAAATCTATGAAGCCATCACAACCCGTTTTTAATTGTTTTCATTTTTCGATTTTAACACTGATTTTTAGTCAGCCCTATAGATACGGACAACGAATCCTCTCAATCCTTCTTTCTTTCGTGTGTTTGTGATGGAAACCAGTAACTGACCTATTTTAACATTCTTACTATTCGTGTACTGACAAGGCTATGACTCATAAACAGAACAGCACAACATTATTGTGTAGTGATGTTTACTGTCATACATGTACTATTCATACAACTGGGTTATTTATAGGGAATCACTTTGCTGGGTAGTAAAGTGAAGAAGAAAAAAATCGGTCACCACCATTCAGCCCCACTGACCTTATTATAAAGAAGATCGTATGCAGAGGCAAAACATGGAATGCGTTTATAATGTGGGTGAAAAAAAAAAAGAAAAAAAAAGAAGCAACTCAAGGTTTAATTATCGACACAAAAAGGTTGGCTTGAGGTCGTTTACATTGAGTAATGGCATTCGACCTTGGCAACTCATTATTATGAGAACAATGGTGATAACAGTGATGGTGGTTTAGTGGTGATGACAATTAACAATGGTGAGGGTGATAATAATACATGATGTAGCCTACCGATATAAAAGTGAAAATAATTTTATGGACTTTAATAATAATAATAAAAATAATAATAATAATAATAATAATAAGAAGAAGAAGAAGAAGAAGAAGAAGAAGAAGAAGAAGAAGAAGAAGAAGAAGAAGAAG
>RQTK01001581.1:49652-68737 GCA_003991915.1 Elysia chlorotica
AGTAGTAGTAGTAGTAGTAGTAGTAGTAGTAGTAGTAGTAGTAGTAGTAGTAGTAGTAGTAGTAGTAGTAGTAGTAGTAGTAGTAGTATGTTGCTTTGTTGTTGTTAGCATAGCCGTGATTGGGCGCGTGTCGATCAATCAGCTCGCGAGGCGCGCCGAGCAATCCCGATCCTCTGACCAAAGAGCGTACAGACTGGTCAGTTGGGATCAGAGAAGGGCAATGGTTGAACGTCCTGGGTCTGAACCGTTATTCCATAATTTTCCTTCACTTTACTTAACGTCTTGAAGTTATTTCTAAGTGGTATTTTTTTATGTCCGATGTGCTGAGCTCGCCCTGAGTCGGACTTGTTCTGCCGGCTGGCTCTTTTTTATGGTGTAATTCAATAAAAGTTTGAAACTTTTAACGCTGTGCCCGTGTTTTCCTTGCACCTTTCTCACACGTGGCGTTGTCGGCAGGATGCACAGCTTGCACCATGATTTGAAACCCAGTCGGCAATGGCGTTCTTGTTCGACAATGAGGCAGTTCTGACAACGATGGCCATGGCAGCGCATCAGTCAGCCGTCCAATCACCCTCCGCCCCTGCACCAACTTCTGCAGAGATACAACTGGTCTTGTAGCTGCTTCGCTCCCTCAACGAG
Source organism: Elysia chlorotica (assembly GCA_003991915.1). NCBI lineage: Eukaryota > Metazoa > Mollusca > Gastropoda > Plakobranchidae > Elysia > Elysia chlorotica. The sequence goes on from RQTK01001581.1 coordinate 50,292, forward strand.
AGGATGAAGGGCCTTGAGAGGCAGGGCAGCTGGCGGTCTGGGCGGAATGAGCGAACGGAGGGCCGCCATAGAAAAAGAAGGAGGACAGGGCGCAACCAGATGCGATACCTCAACAACCGGGCCATTTCGCTCGGGAGTGCAGATCTCCAGCGCCGATACGGTCGACCGACAAAGTGTTGAGGAGGGAGGCGAACTTTGAGGAAAGGGGGTCCCGACCTTGGCCAAAACGGATGTTGAGGTGTCCACAGTGCGGCAACAGCTCAACGCGGACCCAGGGAGTTCCTCCAGCGCTGTACACCAGCCCATTATGCCTGACCGACCTGATGATCTTAAGCCTGCTGTTCTGCCACCTGAGCCGACCAGTCGGGCTGTGAATGGGGTTCCCCTTTGGCGTCGGGGAGCCGACGTAGAACACCCCAGCTACCCGTGAGTCGCCAGATAGTTGTCACTGAAGTCAACAGACATGTCCCTCCATAGCCTGCTGTTCCGTCCCAGGGGAAAACCTTGCAGATTGTGGACGAGGTTTAGCCAGTGGTGTCGAGACCCCGAAGAAGGCCGATACAGCTGCCTCTGGAGCGCCAGGACGCCGAACTGTTAGACTCTCAGCCTGTTGTACTGCCCAAAGAGGAGTAGGCGTGTCGCACTGTGAATGAGCATAATGTGCTGAGACACCGTCGTGGGGCTTCCAAGATGCCTTTGAACCTTAAAATGATAATTAGACCTCGAGAACGCTTTAATGATTAATTTCTTTTGTAGAGACTATCTACTGCGTGGTTTTATTTATTACGTTATTAAGAACGTATAGTGTTAGCGTATGGTACCGCTAAAATTTCGTGGTGGCGAGTGTGAGCTATTGGTTTGTTTGTATCTTGTTTCTTGACAGTATTTTTCCTCACCCCAAATTTTATATGTTTTACTGTACCTGTCTGTCTTTGTATCTTTATCGTATCTTGGTGTCTTTGTATCCTCCCGTAGTCTTTCTCTGTCTACTCTCTTTATGTTGCTTTGTTGTTGTTAGCTTAGCCGTGATTGGGCGCGAATTAACCAATCAGCTCGCGAGGCGCGCCGAGCAATGCCGATCCTTGACCAAGAGCGTATGGACTAGTCAGTTAGGATAAGAGATAGCCAGTGGTTGGACATCCTGGGTCTGAACCGTTATTCAACAATTATCCCTCCCTTTACTTAACGTCTTGAAGTTATTTCTAAGTGCTATTTTATGTCCTATGTGATGAGCTCGCCCTGAGACTTGTTCTGTCGGCTGGGTCTTTTTTATGGTGTAATTCAATAAAAGTTTCAAACTTTTAACGTTTTGTCCGTGTTTCCCTTGCACTCCTTCTCACACGTGGTGTTGTCGGCAGGATGAACTTAACCCTCACTGTCTGTGTATTGAACTTGCGGTAATCGCAACACAGCCTCAGACCACCAGATTTCGTCCTCAAAACGACGATGGGGGCAGCATAAGGAGAGGTACTGCACTCAATGATCCCACGCTGAACCAGGTCCTCAATGTGGGACCTGACTTTCTGTAGATGGTGGGGAGGAGTGCGTTGGGACGGCTCAGCAATGGGAACGTCGGTCTGCAGCATAATTCTATGCTGGACGAGGTTGGTCGAACCCAGGTCGTCGTCGCTCCATCAGTTAAGCTTAATGAAGACAAGACAGAAATCATGTTCGTTGGAACACCTGCTAAACTACACAAAGTAAATATCGCCGAAGTAAAAATTTGTAATCACAAGGTAACACCCGCATTGTCTGTAAAAAAATCTCGGCGTTTTACTTGATTCAAATCTCACGATGGACCCACATAATATTTCAAATCTACGTAAACTATGCTACCTAGAATTCAGAAAAATTTCTCAAATAAGGCTCTAACTAACGATGGAGGCCACTAACAAACTTGTATGTTCACTAGTAATTTCCAGGATCGACTAGCCTACCGTAATTCATTGCTGGCAGGGCTTCCCGATTATAAATTGAATAAAATCCAACAGATTCAAAAGAATGCAGCTAGACTTGTCAAGAAGGTAACCAAAAAAGAACACATCACACCCTTACTTAAAAATCTTCATTGGCTTCCTGTCAGCTCTAGGATAAATTATAAACTAGCTTCTATTCTCTTTCAGTGCCAATATGTGTCCAACTTTCCAGAATATCTAAAAGATTTAGTTATACCCTACACACCATCTAGAGACCTACGCTCAGCTGGCAAGAACCTCCTAGTCAAACCTAGATACAACTTAAAAACTTTCGGTCTAAGAACCTTCACTTTCCAAAGTGCAAACCTTTGGAACAACCTTCCGGACGAAATGAAAAATGTTAATTCATTAACACTATCCAAGTCTAAACTAAAGACGAATCTTTTTAAAGTCTCATTTTAATATTACAATTCGTCGAATTGACTATTTGGTTTTAACTCGTACGCTCATCATCCTTTTTTCTCCACTCTCTTTCTTATCCGAGGATCAGTACTCGATTTTTTTAAAAACAATTTCTGACTCTGTGATATATTTATAGAAATGTTTAATAATATCAATGTGTTTTAAATATCATTGTTTTTCTAAGTTTTAATAAACCGGATAATAAATTGAATAAAATCCAACAGATTCAAAACAATGCAGCTAGACTTGTCAAAAAGGTAACAAAAAAAGAACACATCACACCCTTACTTAAAAATCTTCATTGGCTTCCTGTCAGCTCTAGGATAAATTATAAACTAGCTTCTATTCTCTTTCAGTGCCAATATGTGTCCAACTTTCCAGAATATCTAAAAGATTTAGTTATACCCTACACACCATCTAGAGACCTACGCTCAGCTGGCAAGAACCTCCTAGTCAAACCTAGATACAACTTAAAAACTTTCGGTCTAAGAACCTTCACTTTCCAAAGTGCAAACCTTTGGAACAACCTTCCGGACGAAATGAAAAATGTTAATTCATTAACACTATCCAAGTCTAAACTAAAGACGCATCTTTTTAAAGTCTCATTTTAATATTAAAATTCCTCGAATTGACTATTTGGTTTTAACTCGTACGCTCATCATCCTTTTTTCTCCACTCTCTTTCTTATCCGAGGATCAGTACTTGATTTTTTAAAACAATTTCTGACTCTGTGATATATCTATAGCAATGTTTAATAATATCAATGTGTTTTAAATATCATTGTTTTTCTAAGTTTTAATAACATGTATTTATAACAACTATTTGTGTATAACCTTACGAGCCTTTTATTATATTTCTATGCAATCTTTTGCTTTTTTAAAATAAAGTGATCTTAGGGAATTGTGTGTGTAAATGTTTCTTTTTAACACTTTTGTGAGTATGTTTAAAATTGCTGTTAAGCGCTTTGAGCTTTTTGTAGGGAAAGCGCTCTATAAATAAATATTATTATTATTATTATTTTCATGACTTTTGGAAAATAAATAAAACCATATTAAATTAAATTAAAAAAAAGGCTACGAGAAAATGGATTAACAAAACAGACAGACAAAGGACTGCAAAGGCCATTAAATTTTAGAATACAAAGATATAAAGGAAATAAATAAATTAATTCAACTTTCTTCTGAAATAATACGCGGTGATGGTTCACAAAATTCACTCAAAAAGGAGTGTTGGATCAACGGCTTATCCCAAGTACCGAACAACGCCGTTAAAGAGAATATGGCCGTACAACAGCCCCCGAATGATGGTGATTAAAAATAGGAAAAACAGTAGCCTACAAAAAAAAAACAACAACAACAACAACCCAACAACAACAAACAAAACAATCAAACCAACAAAAAAATTAAGTACTTTCAATTCAGCTATTTACTTTTCTTTTAAATTAAATTAGACACTTATTTATAGTCTAATACGAATCATGGTGTTTTCCCTCTTAATCTTAAGAAAAATATTTTTTTTATAAATCTAAGAAGCCCAGACAATAGTATCAAGTATATATAAACTTTTCTCTAGTTTATAGGCTTTAATAAAGAGCAGAAAAAAGTAAAAACGGTGCTCGACGATGAAAAAAAATTCTTAAACATGTAAATAATATGTTATATGTTTTATTTCATTTGTAATATTGGGCTTATTGGTACCGAAATAGTGGGAAAGGTATTTCTAAACACTCTCAGCTTGCGAAATTACTTCCTGTGACTGATATTGTATGGTATATTTCGCTTATTTTGACACTCATTTCAATTGCTTGTCTACTTCGTATATTAAGTTATTTTTTAATATCCTAGAGAGATATTAGATCAATTTGTTACAGCAGGGGTACTACTCAGTTACTGTCGGAAACGCCAAACTATGGATAGAACACTTCAATTCTAGTAACTAATGAGTTTATGTTTGTTGATCTGGTAGCTTAGCGTCCGACGTCAGCACTCTACACGTGTCCAAAGACTAACGGTTTTAAATGTACGTGCTGCTACACAGAGACAGTACGAGGATACCATGACTCCTGTCTCACATTATAATAACACCTGCCCAATCAGTAGGGGACACAATTAGATTAATAAATGTTTACCGATCGAACCAGGGACTTTCCGATTGGAAGACTAACGCCCTGCCACCTGCGCCAATTTGACACTTTCAGTTTTATTTCCAAAAGCTTAGTTAATCAACAGGTTAATTTAGTACATGGTGATATGTGTATTGCTTAGTTACTCTCGGAACGACCATACTGAAGATATAACCCGCTAGTTCTGGTCACTAACAAAGTACATGAATGTAGTTCAATATTGTGCCTTACTTGAGCTTGTCCTGAAGAGCCCCGAGGTGGCTGTCTCCCAGCCCGCTCTGTATACTACTACTACTACTACTACTACTACTACTACTACTACTACTACTACTACTACTACAACTACTACTACTACCACTACTACTACTACTACAACTACTACTACTACCACTACTACTACTACTACTACTTTCTCTACATTTAGCCTACCACTACCTATTACTGTTACACTGATTGTCCAAGTATAACCATGTACTAAAGATGCGTACCAAATGGTCCGTATTGTATTTTGTTCCATCTTAGAGAGAACTGAACTAAACAAACAAGAAAAAATGTGAAACATGAAAATGTTATTTTAGGAACCATGGCTTTTCCCCATTTAATAATAATATTGAAGGCAGCCAGCCTAAGTTTAGGGCCTTGGCCGAGGCCTACCAATGTTACATGACTACGGATCTAACCTAGTTTACCTTTTTGAACCAATAAAAATAGGTTTGTGATCCGCAAAGGAAACCACGTTCCTTAGACGTTTCAACCAATCATATTACGTTTAAAATAGCTGGATCACTACAGGATTTCCTTACAGAAAGTATGTACTCCGTGTTATTATCATTATTTGATGACAATTACACATCTTTAAACAGTAACAACGATTTCAAGAGGTTTTGATGCGTTAAAATGAATTGCTGATTTGTTGAAGGCATTGGATTATTTAAAGGGTTTGTCATGAAAATTAAAAAAAATTGTTTACGGATGCAAACACAGGAATGGCCGCCATGCCTTTCCTATAAACTCAATTCATGATAGATAGAATCTGGTTATAAACGCCTCTGAATTTATTACTAAGAAATTACAATACGAGTACACAATCATAAATTAAAAGCATCTTTGTGTTCATCCGAGTTAGAGACTTCAACATTCGTGTTAACCATCTTTATTGTGTAGTCCATCTTCATTGTGTAAGCCTATTCGACTTTCCAAGACGCTATCGATAATAGGATAGCTAGAACTACAGGTCTCAATTTACAAAACAATCGGCCGCTAAATAATCTAGACCTAGAAATAGATATATTATCTATACCTAAATACGATTAAGTATAGGTCTAGATAGCTGAATGGGCACATTATCCTGGAAGCGTCTTTCATGATTCCAAATTTAAAAGTTATAGATCTAGAGACAGAGACCTATGGTGGAATGCACAAGCATGACATAGCTTACGTTTCGTCGTAAGCCATCTTATTCTTATATTGTTACGACAAAACGTAGACTACGTCTTGTTTGTGAATTCTATGGGATCTTATATTGTTACGATGAGACGATAAAAGAATAAGAAGGCTACGATGAACTATAAGCTACGTCATGTTTGAGCTTTCTACCCCTAGTCTATAGAATTGATCTAGATTCTATGTAGAGGCCTAGGCTACAGGACTAGAATAAAGTGTAGCTTATCATCCAAACAATGTTATTGTTATTATTATTATTATTATTATTGATGCTGTTACTAGTACTGGCCTAGATATTTGTTCTCAGGGCCTACTGTCTAGATACTATTTTGTTGATACAGTGTCTTTCAAGGATATCTCAACTTATTCTTACAACTATTACTAGAGGGGCACTACTTAGGCGTCAGCCCCTTCCTGGTGAACTACCTTAATAATAATAATAATAATAATAATACATAGTTTTTCTAGCGCGCATAACCACTACACAAAGGTGGTGCTCTATGCGCGTAACATTATTAAAACTTAGAAATAAAAACCTTAGTGGTGGACTAAAAACTTGGATTATAAGCCTATAGGATAGGTAGTAAACCATGACTCACAATTATTTCTTTTATAATTTTGGTCAAGCGCAGTAAGCTAATCAAAACAAAATACTATTAATAGATCTAGTAAACAAACCAAAGCATAGAAGATCAATGTCATGGCATTTTAACTTGTAAAATGATAAATGTATTACAATCACAATGGGATCTGTCTTTCAGTAATCCTGGTACTCACCTATAACTAAGTCAATTACAAGAAAGTGTTACAAGTACTCAGATGGCCTTTATTCAAAGACGAACACTTTTTAAGTTTGTCTATGATCTACTTTTGTCGCCATGAGCAGGTTTGACTGTATATCTAAGGTTGCTTGAAGGTAAACCATTTTAAAACCTCTGCAACTCTACTGAGCTCTTTGACATTCCAGCAATAAATTTCAATGTTCCTTTCATAGTTTCATTTTCAACATTTTAAAAAAGTTTTATAATTATTCTCCGTCTGCTGACCGATCATAATGCTAGAAGACGGAGTGGCAGTCAGATTAATGTCACCAATGTCTATTTAGCACAGAGAATTTATTTTCAGTGCAATGTGAAAATGTTAAAATTACTATTTTAATTACTAGTTATACCCATACTATAGGGAATGAGATTTCACAAAAAGTTATTTCGTTATCTGGAAGACATTGTCTCTTATGCAAAAGCTCAGTCATACTCATCTCATAGTGTTATAAATTTCAATTTTTTACCTGATTTTTCCGTTAGTGCGCTTTCGTTTTAAATATCTGTGTAACGACTGCAGAAGGGTTAATATGAACAAGGAGGAAGTAGGACTTTTGTTTTAATTGACTCATGATTAAGCAATAACTGCTAGCAACACAGCCAACTGCAAAGTTGGTAATGCTATGCAGGTGGTACAACTTATTATTCTACTCAAGGAGTTGCAATGCAATGAACCTAGACTCCAAAACCTTAAGCAGGGCTCATTACTCATCACTCGTGAAGCTGTATGTACAACATTGCGCATCACAGTAGCTTATGATTAATCGCAAGCCTTCTTATTCACATATTCCAATGAGTGTTAAGCCTTGACGTTGTACTTACAGCCCCTAATGTTATCAAATTCCATATATTGTTCAATTGGATATCAGGTGATGGGAAAGTCTCTAACAGCTGAGAACAGTAACTAGTCAGTAGTGCATAATATCAAAAGTTACAGAGGCACATGATTGAGTGCCAAGGCCACCATGTGTTAAAAGATTGGACTCTCAGCCTATGTTTGGTAAAATATATCTGACAATCAGCTTGTAAACCCAAAGTTCCTGCATGAAATTTTTTCTATAAATGAAGCTATTTTCTTTGTATGTTATATGCACATGTCTATTAATAGCACTAAATGGCTTAGTAAAATGGCAGCTGCTCTTGGCGGCATTTCAGCACACGAGCTTGCGGTGTCTGTGGGTCGGAGACATTTGGTGGAAAGAAAAGGGGGGGCAAAGGCTTAACTTATTAACTTTTATAATAATGATATGGTGATAAATTTTGTTCATATTATTCATATTATTATTATTATTATTAGCTATTTTAAGTTTTACAATTTTTTTGCCTCCACAGACTCTTCAAGAACATAAAATGACTATTTTCAACATTATTAACAGAGGATGCCAAGATATTTCCAAAACCTGATGTTTTCCCTTGGCTTTCGATTGATGTTCATGTATTGTTTGTTGGGTTCTACTTTCTATCCTTTGAGATTTGAAGATCAAGACAGCTTCATCAACGGCGATGTCAGAAAAGAAATCTCCTCCATATAAGGTTTGCATATTTTCCTCTCTACCATTAAAAAAACAACATATTTTTGAGTGATTTCAAAATGAACCTGATCAGTTTTGCAGAGTGGGACAATTCATAATTACTAAGTTTTAATCAACAGATTTGATGCATTTCTGTACATGAATAAAGAAAACCCATAGGCTTGTTACCTTTTTTTTTTTTTCTCATAAATTACATGAAAATAGTATTTATCTTTTTCAAGATTTGTGATATAGGCCAATTTATCTTTTTGTTTTTTTGTTTCTTTCCTTACTAGGACAAAACACAGATTTCTAAACCCCTACTGGTGGATGGAAAACCGAACAAAAGGAAACTAGTAACCCCAGCCTCACCTACAGATGATGATGGTGGGATTTTTTCCTCATTTTCTTATTTGATATGAACATTGAGAATCTCTTTAAATAAGCACTGGTGCCCAGTTTCCAAATATATATCAAGGAGATCCTGAAGTAAGACTTTTTTGTAACTTCCTGAGTCAGTCATGGTATGGGTTCATTTTAATTACAAAAAAAAAGTGGAAGTTAATCTAGATAAATTATTATTATTTTTTAAATTCAGCATAGATTTGTTAAAACAATGTGTCTTTCTTATTAATATTAGTTAACTGAGCTGTACAGCTATAAAAACATTTTTAACTTTTGGAAATCTACCATTGTTGAAAAAAATGTTCAGTTGCATTTATCAACCAGTTGGACTGCAGTATTCCAATTCTTTAAGTGTCTGTCATGTTTAATTCTCAATCCAGCTTATGCAAAAAGCAACAGATGTAGTCAGAAAATAATGAACTAAGGCACCAGATGAGATATAACATGCTTGTTTTGGAGCATTTCCAAACAATATTGCATATTTTTCATTTTCATTATATGTTAGTTTTCATAATTATACCTGTAAAAGATAGGTTTCTTTAATTTTATCCCCTTTGTGTTTGGTTACAGACAAGAAGAACCAGCAGAAGCGTAAACGGTTAGCCCACCATACTGGAAGCATGATGGCAGAAGGCTCTCCCGAGCACACCAGCCTCGGTTCTCCGCGTGGAGCAGGTGGTGCCACTGTCTCCAGGCTCAGTGTGCCTTACTCTGAGCGCCAACAAATGGCTTTGCTCATGCGAATGCAAGATGAATCCAGCCTTGGAGGTAGGAATAATAAAAAAAAATAAAAAATAAATACACAACTTTTATCAACTATCTGTCTCTACTTACAGAGAGATTTTGTAGCATGGAATTTTCACACTTAATGTTACAAATACATGCATGCTTATTTGTGCAAAGAAAGAAATGGGTAGACATCCTTTAGATGGAGTAAAAGTGACAAAAAAATTGAATCATTCAACCCCCCCCTTCCACCCACGTTAAGACCTGATAACTCTCCGCTTTTGGCGTGAACATTTCCGATCACTCGTTGAGATTCCCCTTTTCTGTGGAGTCGTGTAAAATCCGTTCCTGCCACTGTGACAAACTACCCAACTTTTAGTTCACATGTCAGTCTGCCCAGCGAACACCCATTAACGACGCCGGCCGGGTCAAGCATCAGTCAAACAGCCCTGCTGGCCACAAAATTTACCTGCGCTCGCAGCTATGCCTGAATTGATTTGAGCAGGCTTTAGCTATTATTAGCTGCAGTATCCTACTTGGCGTATAAAAAATTTTCAAATCAAAAAGTGTGGATCTAATAGACAAAGTTTCAAATTTTAATGTCATGTAAATTTTGTTTTGGTAACATCGTATATAGGGCAGAATTATACTATGGAAAAAAGTTATTTCAGGAATAAATGTCTAAAATTACAACCAGTTTTTTGGGTATTTATATCTGCCCAAGTTCACGATCAAATTTAATAGTTCTTAGAATGATAGTGTTACTTCAAGAAACAGTGGCCATCAAAATTACTCCTTTTCTACTAGGGGTTACTTGCCGACAATACATAATCCATTACACCATCTGTTGAGCTGACATACATGAGGGATCCTGGGGTAGCTGGACGGGATGTATCTTGATAACTGGTGTGTTAGTTGGTGCAGGATTGCGTGATCTTTGTAATGAAAAATGGGAAAAGATACCACCCGCGCGTTGAAACTCCATTTTTTGAAATACTGCTTTTCTGTTATTCTTTTTGCGTTCGCCTTCCTCGGTCTCTCTGTCTAGCTTTCACTAATTTTAGCATTTAACATTCACATCCCTCCTTTCTTTCCTTCACCGTTTCAGTTAACTTCATTCTTTATACTAATACACATCCTAATTATTTATAATTTTTGTTACCACATATGAATTAGGAATTCCCGAGTCGTTAGAGTTAAAAATGAATTAGCTGTAGGCTATTAAAAAAAAGTATCTCATATTTAAACAAAAATCACAAGGGTCTTTTAAAACTTTTCTGCCTTGGTTTTTTAGCGTATGTTGCCAAAAAAGAACTGAATGAAGAAGGAGATTTGATCAACATTGAGATAATTTATTCTATGTGCGCCGATTAAAACATATCTAAACTACTTTTTGAAGTAGAGTCAATTTTTGCGATTTCAACTGCTCACAGTTATCTGCCACTGCTTGGTCAGTGAGCATGGCCGTTTATCGCCATATTACAGCCTTATCAGTCGTTATCAGAGTACCAAGGGGATGCGCGGGACTGCCTGGTGCAGATCAAAGAAAAACCTAAAGATCCAGAAATCACGCCTGTTTGATATATATATATATATCTGGGTCATATCTTTTGTTAGGCCAAATATTATTGTATCAGATTTTCAATCCTCTCAGGTCTTTTTATGATCTTTATGAGATATATATTTTTTTAAATTTAAATCTTAACTTGTTCCTTCCTGGCATAAACGTTATTGGTTCCAGAAAGTAACGATTCTCAAAGCAAATAACAGTAATCTGCTCTGACGGCTCTTTCTGGTTAGTTTTAAAACTAGCTGAAGGTTTTCAAACAGTGCACTTATAAAGCTTGAGTTGGCCCTACGCCTGTAAAATAAATTTTTTTTTTGGTTACGTCCCATGTAGATGCATCTCCTAAATCACCCTCATCTGGAAGTCAAGTGAGCTCTAGCAAACGGACGCCAGCTGAAAAGAAAGTGAACAAGCGCAATGAGCGTGGTGAAGCACCCCTACATATGGCAGCCAAAAAGGGGGACTACAAGCAGACTAAGCGTCTTCTCAAAGCTGGGGCCTCAGTCAATCTGAAGGATTTTGCTGGTATGTCTTCAATGCATTAGCATTATACCAACTTTGTGGAAAAGTAAATCACATCTTAACTTAATTGTGTGGTTATTATTCCATATATATTAAAAAAAAAAACATCTTTTAGTGCATAGAAATAAATTAAAGCTATTAGCTCTTGACATACAATATACACTTGTGGTCATATTTGTATTCTAATATTAGAGCCTAGGAATGATGGAGGAAAACTAAAATAAGTTAAAGAAAAGCCCAGTTCAAGAAAGACATATATTAAGTTGATCAATATGGCATTAGTAGATTGTTCTATAGCTATCCAAAAATAGCATATATAACAATTTAAGATTTAATACAAAGAAAATGTATCCTGCCGTTGTCCAATGAACAATGTATGTAGCTTTTCTCTATTAATTTAATAATCTAACATATTTTCAGGCTGGACTGCTCTTCATGAGGCTTGTAATTCTGGCAACTTAAAAGTTGCACGCCATTTGCTAAAAGCAGGGGCAGATGTAAATGTGCAGGGCTTTGATGATGATACACCCCTTCATGATGCATCTAGCAATGGGCATAAGAAGGTAAGACAGCTTTTTGAGTTGTGTTAGAACTAACCTTTTCATATATATAAATTTATGTGCCAACAGAGAATCAAGAAAAAGATCAGTGATCGTAGAATATGGAAATTGGCTCTAAGTTTATGAAACCTATATAGATGTGGACAAACTGATTTCAGAAAATTGTAAACAAAATAACTGCAAAAAATCTGATGATAAAAATCAAGCGGATATTATATCAATCAAAATAGCACTTTTTAAATATAAAAAAAAAGCGAAATGAATTTAAGATTTCATTGAGGAATTTTTATTTATTCACATGATATGGTTTACTCTAACTAAAGTACTTATGAAACTATATTTATAATGCAATTGCAGGGAATACTATTAAAGCCATTGATATGTGGTCAATATTTTATATCATCTTAAGTACTCCTGTTTTATATAGTTGCCTTTGTAGAAATTAGAATTTAGCAAAGACAAAAAGACATGGACTAAATAGGAATAATGCCAGAAACTTTATTTTTGTCTGATTATGAAAGTAAGATTGATAATACTTTAAGCTTAAAATTGAGCCTTACACCTTGTTATAATGAAATGCACTTTCGAAAAAGTTCATCTGCATTATTTGCTATGAAATTATATAGGTTGCTAGAGGATCTGCAGTTCCTTTCTTCCAAAAACAATGGACAGAGTAATATCTTTTTCACATTTGACACCCACCCAGCACTTTAGAACTTTTTGCTTTATATTTTAAAGTATCAAAACATCTTTGATGTTCAAACTGTTGCTCTCCTTTGCTTACAGCTGGTCCAATTGTTACTAAGGAATGGTGCCGATCCACATCAGCCAAATCTCAAAGGTAAGACTGCAGTGAAGGTTGCAGCCACAGCGGAGATAGAGGCCATATTGTGCAACAATAGCCACAACCTTGGACGAGACAGTGATCTAGAGGACAGTGCAGAGTCTTCCTCTGACAGTAATCTCTCCAGTAAAGAGGAGGACAGAGCCGGTATTGATGACGGTGAGACGTAACACAACTTATTTTATCTTTGAAAAATCTAAGAATATGTATTATTAGATTTGAAGATGTGAAAATGGAAAACAACTCTTACTATTAACAGTGCGATTTCAACGATTGTCACTTTAATAGCCCTATTAATATAAGTCCAAGATTCAATATCACCTTGAGATTTTTATGCATATAACAATATGTGACCTTAATGTCTGATCAAATAAAACCAAAAAATGATTTGCTCAACCTGTTTTGTTTTGATTGCTACCTCTTGACATGTGGGGGCGAACTGGTGCAAATGGCAGATCGTTGGTCACCCTTCAAAACCCACGAACGTTCTACGACAATTTGTTTGTCATATTTAGTCCCTTACATCAAGCACTAAATTTCTTAAATTTTTTGGTCCCTATGTCTAACTCCGTCTGTTAAAGCCTCTATAGTTGTAGGACTGCTTTTCTGTATTAAAATAAAACGGGTGCAACGATTTGTATGCCTCCAAATTCGTTTTTTTATTTGGCTTTAATAAATTGATATAGTAGATTTTATAAAAAAATTAGATGACTTTCAGATTGTTTTTGTAATCGTGTTTTTAAATGTCTGACGTGGTGTTGGGGTGGCGTCACACAAGACTCTTATTTTGTTAATTATCTGGGCCCAGAGTATCTATTTGGGTTGTAAATTAGTTTAAAATGTTAATTATTACTGTCAAAACCTTTGTTAGAATTTTTGTGACAGTTGATTCTAGGTTTATGGGAAAAAGGGAAAGTATCTTATTTAGAAATGTCTGATGTGACATGTCATGCTTTAAATTTGTGAAAATGTAACAAAATTGTGTTTCTGGCTTTAAAATTTTCTTTAGTACATAGAGCAACAATACCTTGATGAATGTGTATTGTTTTATTTTTAGATTTATGTCAATTAATGAGATTTTTGACAATTAGCATATGTGACATGTCACATCAGATTCTCTTCCAGGTCGTAATTAAAATGGTATTTAAAAGCAAATAAGACGCTATACTATGTTCCCAACCATCTTTGTTGTAACTATATTTCATAAAGTTGTTTTGTTTAGTTCATTCTAGAATATTTCATAGCCTTGAGGACTTTGAAATTCATAAATTGACACAATTTCTAATTATAAAGTCCTAATATTCATGCTAGAATTTATTTCATTTATGCATTAAAAAAATTAGACCTTCATCTTACACCTTTTGACCTCTGCTCATATTCTGTCTCAATTTGTGCAGATGTGAAGCCACAAAATTCTTCAAGTAAAACGGACACTTTCACCACCTCAGCCTCAAGCACGTTCATCTCCTCAAGCAGCGGTCCAACTCGTCGGCCGTCTGTACCTCCTTCCCCCGATAAGATGGCTGCCTCTCCAAGACTCTTCTTGAAGCTCCAGCACAAGAAGTCATCTTCATCATCATCTACAACAGATGAACAGCAGCGGGTTTTGGAATGGAACGTTCTTTCAGTAGAGGGGCCTTCTGAAGCTCCCCCACCCTCGTCATCCACAGAAGCTGAGACGGACTCAGTGCTGGTGACTCAGCCCTCACCAACCAGTTTCTGTGGTAACAACAAGCGAGATGAGAGCAATACCTGGGCCAGAGTCAGGGGTCAATCTCCCGTGTGTGCCTCTGGTGAGGCAAATCAAAACAACAGTTGCCCAGACTCTACCGTCTCTGCTGCGCCATGTCTAATACGGACTAAAACTGAACCGTTTACACCGCGGAGTACAGACTTTCCCTCTTTAACTGTTTCAAACGTTGATGGAAACGAAGAGGATAGCCCAGGAGAAGTGTTCACTCATGTTACTGATGGGCGAGGTGGAGGTGGTAGTGGCACCCACTATGTCCCCTCTCCCTCAAGCTCAAGCAATGGAAAGCCAATTCCCTCTTCTTCATTGCTGGTCACAACTCAAAACAGTACATTCAGCTCAACTTTACCAGCCACCTCAGAGGCTGGCGAAGCTCTCAGAATTAAACAAGTACCATCTGTGTTAACTTTATCATCATCATCATCATCATCATCATCTTCATCAACGTCATTCCAGCCGCCATTACAGACATCAATGCTTCAGCATCCATTGCACTCACAGCAGCATTACACTTCTGCCCGCTCCCCTCAACATTACCACCTACAACAACAGCAGCTGAAGCATAGCATTCCCACCAGCAGCCAGACTAGTAGCTCATATGGTGCAAGAGGAACTGTGCAGACTCTACCAAGCTCAACATTCACAAGTACGCAGCAGTCAGCTGTATCTTCTTCTTTAGCACCACCTTCAGTATCATCTATATCAGCAGCATCATCAATATCATCATCGGTGTCATCATCTTTATCATTATGTACAATGCCATTGTCTTCATCTTCTCAGAGAGGTCCCCCAGCACTCTCATCTATGTCTTCAACATCATGTCAGTTCTCAATGGTGTCATCATCGGTACCATCATCATCATCATCATCAACATCAATAGGAAGTCAACCCGGAGGACCCACTAGTAGCACAAGTGCATCTGCTGCGGCAAGCACCACCACTGGCGAAGCGCGAACTATAGCCGGTGTAGCTCCATTTTCAGGTCGCTCAGTTGGAGGGGGCAGCATAGTGACAGGTTTGAGTGATCGTGCTGCTGCTGCCACTGGAGGTTCTGTGTGGGAATGTAACAGCCTGGTTCCATCATCTCTAGCAGGTCTAATGGGAGAGGACCGCTCTGACACAAGCAGCTGTGATTCTCCACTTCGCCTGGAGACGGAGGAACGGCTCAGCGGCAGTCGGCCAACAACACCCAAGGTGCCTCCACTGAAGATAATTATGCCACCCAAACAAGGCACTGGGACTGCAGGTCAGACAAGTGCATCGGGGGGAGTATCATCCAACAAAGGGAGCAAGCTACCTCAAGCTAAGCCTGCCCTGCCATATGTTCTAAACCCGAGCAGTAACTCCTCCACTGCTCAGGGGGAAGCAGGAGACTCAGGAGAACATGGTCAGACCACAGAGCCAGGAGAGAGCGTTATGGATGGGGCTGGACCAGGTTACTTCTCCTCCATAGGCTGCGGCAGTTCTCGGCCTTCATCTCGTGCTGGTGTGAGTTCTTCATCAAAGCTTCCTGATGGGGGCCTGGAAGACATTGGGCCCACTGGTCTTGACCTTGATGATGGCGCCAGCAGAGATGAAGGCAGTGACAGTCGGGCTGACAATACAGACGGGTCTGGTGGAAAGAGCGAAGAAGGCAAGCGCCCGACTCGCACTTTGCGCTCGCACACTGCAATGTTACAGCAGGCACAGGCAAAGCAGGAATCTAAAGATAAACCACCGGATAAGGAGAAGAACGGTACAACTTTTGAATTCAGTAAACACTTCATATTGAACATGTTTTTTTTCTTTGAAGATTTTCTTATTGCTAGTTTTATAAGTCCTGAAAATTTTCCTAATTTTTGTCTGAAAGTAGAAAATGTTATAAATTTGTAAACAAAATCTTGAATCCAGATGCAAAACAATTTCTTGATTATCTTGGAATTTTTTAGATGCAGAAAAAATGTGCCTTTGCATTTTTACGGAAAAACATTGAGAGTATTTCCTGAAAGAGTGAATCAAGCAGTTTTAAAACTGGATATTATAAAAAAAAGTAAAAAATTATCATACACCTGGAGTTTATTAAAAAAAAAAAATCTGGTTACAGCTACCAGACCCGAAGCCTATATTTATGAATCCACCCCCCACCCCCCAAACAGATTTGAAACAAAAACAGATAAAAATGGAAATGATTTACCCGTGATCTCCTAAGATAAACTAGTTAATATAAAATCTTCATCCCCCTTTGTATTAATAGATTATGAATGACAGAATAAGCACAAACTTGAACCAAGAAACAGTGGTACATTCCCCTGTTATAGCTTCAAACTTTTCACAGAAACCATTAAAATTGCTTTAATTTAATATTAATATATTGTGATTGTCTTTAATTCATCTTATTCTTAAATTCAAATTTTTCATCAAGTTTTGGTTTTATTCTATTTCTAATGTAAGAATATTGCTTTATACGAGTTACTCTCTTACTTACTATTCAGCATGGTTTGTAGAAACGTTTGCTGTCCGTATTGCTTTCTGTACTATGGATCTCCATAATTCTCATCTTTCTCATATTGCTGTATACCTCTGTGCTTTTTCTTCTGGTCCATTCCTTCATGTTGTCTATGTATCCTGCTTTAGGACGTCATCTACTCCTCTTACCCTCGATTTTACCCAGTTGAAGATCTTTTATTAGGGTGCATTTATCTACAGGCATGTCCAAAGAAAGATAATATTCTTATCTGAATGATGCTTATAAGAATTTTTGGAACATTCAGTTCCATGAGAATGCTGTCGTTTGTCCTTTTTTCTCCACAACTTATTCTTAGGAGACGTCTGTAGAACCACATTTTAGCACCCCCCTTTTTCAAAGTGTCCACCCCTCTGCTCCATACGTCATGACTGTCCACACCAAACATTTCATGATTTTCATTTTTAGTGGTTTATTGATGTCTTTATCCCTCCATATATTGTTAAGGTCTATCATTCTTTTCTTTGCCATTGCAATCCTAGTGTTAATATCTGTAGAACAGTCAGCATTGTCTGTTTTTATTGAGCCAAGATATTTGAAGTTTTCAACACATTCTAATTCTTCATTGCCGATATTAACTGGTTTGTATTCTTCTCTTCCTATATGCACACATTTATTTTCCTTTGCATTCAGCTTCAAAGCAACTTGAAGAGTTTAACGTGGTTCACGCTATCAAAAGCCTTATGTAATCAATAAAAATTATTATATTGTAAGAGGAGCTAGAAAACAATGTAGATTTAATTCAAACATTTATTGTTAAGGACAGATCTATTAGAAGCGAGGCGTTCGTAGCAAAAGCCTTACTGTAATCAATGAAAATTATATATGCTTCTTTGTGAACTTCCATTAGTTTCTCTATTAAGACCTGGAGGGCGCATAACATATCACCTGTACCTCTACCAGGTCTGAATCCAGCCTGCTCCTCTGCCAGCTCCTGTTCTACCTTAGCTTTTAGTCTGTCCAGTATGATGTACAGCATGATTTTGCTGGTATGACTGATCAATGCTATCGTTCTGTAGTTGCTGCAGTCTTTTGTGTCGCCAGTTTTGTGTAGCATAACCAGCTCTTGTTCTTTCCAGTCTTTTGGCCATTCACAGGTATTCCATATTTTGCAGCAAAGTAGGTGTATTGCCTGAATGGCTTTGCAGCCGCCTGTTTTCGTCAGCACTGTAGGGATGTTAGATAGTTCTGGTGATTTGCCATTCTTTAGGTACTTGATGGCATTTTTTACTTCGATCCACAGTGGTTCCGGTTCTTTGTTTTTTTTATCTTTATCCGTGTATCATTGTTTTTA
>RQTK01001582.1:5636-34163 GCA_003991915.1 Elysia chlorotica
TAGTAGTAGTAGTAGTAGTAGTAGTAGTAGTAGTAGTAGTAGTAGTAGTAGTAGTAGTAGTAGTAGTAGTAGTAGTAGTAGTAGTAGTAGTAGTAGTAGTAGTAGTAGTAGTAGTAGTAGTAGTAGTAGTAGTAGTAGTAGTAGTAGTAGTAGTAGTAGTAATATTGTTGTTATTGTTGTTGTTGTTGTTGTTGTTGTTGTTGTTGTTGCTATTTTAATAACTTATTTTCTAACTTGCCTCGCCGCCAAGAATGTAACCGGTGCGACTGATCTTCAATGCTTCTTCCACTCTCGTGAGGAACTTGGGTATTTCCTCTTCTTGCAACTTCTTTAACAAAAACTGCTGTAATGGTTTAAACAAAACGAATCACCTTAAGTATTTTAAGCTGTTATTGCCTCGTAGAAAAAAAAAATTATGTCATTTAGGAAACAAATTATTACAGTGTTATTTCATGGAAATGCAATTTTAGAGAATGTTTAACAATTATTGTTAATAGCAGATTTCTAAATTCTTATATAGGCTACCGAGAGTTATGTAACATAGTCAGAAGAGATGGAATTTAACTTAGATTCAAATTAGTTTATCATATCAATGTGGATTGAGAAATACTAAACCGTGCGGTTTATTCTACTAGTCTTTAAAGGGAACATTAACTAGTGCGCAAGCAGAAAAAAATAATTATTTGGATCTTATTTAAGATGGCACTATGACGTCTCGGATTATTTAACATTTTCTGATGTCTTCTTACAAAGTGATTGATATTTTTTTTTACCTCGAACTATTATATATAGCCCTCGGCCAGTCCCATTTATTTGGATAAATCGAATTAAGTCGTACAGTTCAGCTGATAACTGGCACATTATTATGTTTCAACTGCTTTATGGCAACCCACGAAATTCTGGGAAATTGTGCTTGTCGGATGGACACAGTTGAGGGATAATTCACGAATATAATGTGTCTTAAAGCTCGAAAATATCTTTTTGGAAAACGTAGGAAACCATTTTTAATGAAAATGATTTAACGAAGAGATACAACAACTCTTGTATGCCGTGAAAAAAAGCTTAGAGAACGTTATTTTAAACTTTACTTTTGTTTTCTTGTGCTTGCGTTCATTAACGGTTTGTATTTTTTTGTGCTGAAATTTATTTAGAATTTACATGAATAAGAAAATCTACCCACATACTGTAAGTTGCATTTACATGCCACAGAGTCTCTCATGGTAGGCTCAATTTTATACTAAAATTTTACAATTCCGGTCAGTGTGCGTGTCAATGCTTGACGCTTAAAAAAATGGTCGATTCATCGCGCTTGAAATATGATTGTTGAACCGGAGAGAGCCCCGTGGATCGATCTGCACGTTGTAGCAGTGTTTTATGAATGGATTTAGGGATTTGTATGGCTGCAGTGGGACTCAAAAAGAATTAAATCAATGAAAGGCGATTTGTTATCTTGGGCAGCATGACAAAAATGTAATCAGAGGTCCTTGAATACTGAAGAGTATCCGGCCCACTTGTGGAATTGTGGGTGTGTGTGTGTGTGTGTATGGGGTGGGGTGAACTGGCGTTGATCGCAGGAGGTCCAAGTTTGTTTTGTTGCTTACCGTCCAACGTCAGCACTATATAGGCTATATTGTGGACGAGCCCCAAGACTGACAATTTTACGTGCTGCCACATACGAGACAATGCGGGGAGACCTGGATTCCTGTATCAGCTGGTCATATTAAACTGACACCGACACAACCAGTTACTTGGGACGAAATCGGACACATAAGTCTGCCGATCGTGGGATTCGAACCGCGTTCGGATTTTGGAATGGACTTATAATGTAATATATAATAGATATAAAAGAATAGACATTTGGAAGGAAAAATATTACCTTTTGTCCTTTGTTTAGAAGTGAGTCTATCTTTGGTCTGATCAATTGGTCTCTAAACTTGTGTACTTGCTCTAGCAAAATTTCCACATATAACTGCTCGTCTTCTTTTTTCCCTAGAAGGTCTTTAAAAAATGTTTAAAACAGTTAATTTTTTCTCTATGAAAAGGACAGTTTGCAGGTTGACCATCCCTACTGCCATTTGAAACATTTTAAGAAACTCATTTGGTGGAAACAAACCTTCTCTTATCGAGCTTTTGCATTTCATAATTATTTCTACTAATTAGAACCTCATAATACCATTGTATTGGGTGATTTATATTTAAAGGATAAATCAAAAATAGAAAGAGTAAAGAATATCAATTATAAATAGGAATTGACCTGAAGATAAAGCTTAGAATTTGCAATCAGTTAGAGAGGATAAAGCTTAGAATTTGCAATCAGTTAGAGAGCTATAAAAAAACACGTGTTCATAACCACCCATTTTGCATCCTTTCGATGACATTGCCATGTAAATCACTTCGGGTTCGGTTTAGAGAAAGAGTTCTGTGATTAAGGAACTGAGATATGCATCTATGTGAGACCTATAAATAATGCACACAAAAATGTGAAAACCAAAAAAAAAACATTTAAGCTCTTGGTATCTCTTCACAAATTGGCAATTCTAATATAATTTTTATAATAAAACAGGACCGAAACTTTTTCATTGACTAGAAGAGAACAAGTCGGGGTTCTAAACCTTGTAAAGTCTCAATGAAGAGAAGTTAAGAATTGAAAAAATATGTGATAAATATTAAGTAAAGCATCTTATGATGGTAGTACTTTCGGAAACGAATGGCTCTGGCAAAACAATGGTTGTGAGTTTGCTTTTGGTCTGAGTTTTAAGCTTGTTTCTAAAAAATATTTAATACAGAAAAGTTTATAGCGTCCAACGTATGTAAAATGTTTCAAATACTTATAATAAGACGAGATTTACAGTCATACTCTTAATACACAAACTTTTCTGTTTCATTTAATAATGTGATACTATAACAATAAAAACGGTAGGGTTTATTATAATTAATAGGTACCCGAACAAAAAAAAACGAATTATTTGAAGAAAAGAGATTGGACGTGGATCAATGCTCACCGCACTTTTTGCTTATTAGTCTAACAATCGGTAGAACCTCTCCGAACATCTTGCCATCAACCACGATGTATGGTACTTGGCCATTCGGTGCCTCTGGTTTAAAAAAATGGAAAACAAAACCAGGTTTATCGTAGAAACGCTATCAGCACAATAACAATTTTATTTTTTTCTAATGATTCGTATGGCAGGAAACGATACTACGCGTTTCCAAGAAATTACTTTTTTTCTATATACACTTTATTTTATTTTATTTAAAGTAAAAGCTATTTTAATACCGCTGACTTCAAATCTAGTTATAGTTATTTTATTTTTCTATCTAGGGATGTATCTCTTATTGATAAGATTTGATTGGTTACTACCCATTCATGATTCATTATACATGCTCCTCCCTATTCCTGTGTGTCTTTCCGCCTAATATGTAGTCACTGACTATCTAAGTAGTTTTTTTTTTTTTTAGTTTGTTTGCTATTAATTATTCTATTTTAAAATTTATAGATTTAATTTCCACATAATATATGTATATGTGTATATTTCGTGTTGTTATTTTTTGTTTTTGTTTTTGTTTGTTTTTAATTAATTTTGTTTTAACTTCTATCGAGTTTGTTTGTTTGTTCGTTTTTTTTTGTCTAATGAAGGCGAAAAGCTTACGTATTTTACTTTTTTTTTGCAATTTTATACCTGCACTATAGATCCTTTCATATATTTTTGGTGCCTTGCAATTTGTTACCCAAGCTCTGCTACAACACAGTTAAGTAATAATTCAAAATAAGTACGTCGCCTGCAATCTATCCTTTTAAAGCTAAATAAAAAATATAATTACGCCGATTTGCTTTCACCAGAACTGCCAATATTGTCTTGTTCGATATTCTCTAAATATGGTTAGTTTCACACTTTGGCACTGATGGGGTTGGCGATAATGAGATGACGATGATGATGATGATGATGATGATGATGATGATGATGATGATGATGATGATGATGATGATGATGATGATGATGATGATGATGATGATGATGATGATTACAATTAGCAGATAAGGAGGAGGAGGAGGAGGTTGTGTTGNGCNNGATCTTTTGCAGGGTGATGTAACGAGAGGAGGAGGAGGAGGAGGAGGAGGAGGAGGAGTAAAAGCAGCAGCTGTACGAGAGCAAATAGGAATAGGGTGTTGATCATTACGAAGTTCATCGATTACATTACTAAACTATGATAAAAGTTTAAATAAAACATGAGAAATTCTATAAAAAATTATAGGCATCTTTCAAACCGTACGATTTTTGCGTTGGGCCCACTCTTCGTATGGGATCCGCTCGTCTATGAAAGCCACTCCGCCAGCATGCATAGTAAGGCGGATAAGCTCTCCTCGGCCCCGGATGTTAAAGTAAACAAGTTTAATCTTTGGTGGCATCTTCTAAAGTACCTTGATTTATTAGCCTAACAACACAGCCCCCTGTAATAGTAAATCTGTATTCCATTCTTTCTGTACCTTTTTTTTAAATCACAAAATCTTTTTTTTTTGAAAGAACCACGAGTTTTAGATTCATTTCCAACTCCACAACAATGTTATTCAAACCGGCAAACCTTTAATCGAAACGTTCAAGAGATTTGGGAATCACTTTTAAAACATCGAATGCAAAAAAACTATGGATTTTTTCATGAATACGATACACAAAATTAAAAAAAACTAACAAACATACTTTTCTTTTTTTTTCTATCAAAACATGAAAACTTTCATATATGAAAAATATTTGGTATTGAAATTATTGTTGATATTTCATTGATGTACTTCGAAATTAATTATGAACAGAATTCACGATCAAATCTATCACATTATAAAGCAAAACAAAATTACTTGCGATTCTAGACAGCCTAATAATTATTAGAGAGATGGAAGATAATGAGAAAACGACAGACAAACACAAAGAAAGTAGGGAGTAGGGGTGAGAGGAAGAGAAAAAAAGAAAGTTAAGGGGATGGAGAGATATCGATAGATAGACACATACACACACACACACACACACACACACACATGTTATATTTGTAAGAATGTGCCTTTGACGCAATGATATACAACATAAATTACAACAGAGGGTGTAATATTTTCATTACAGTCCTTGGCGAAGCATGCCGAATTTACAAAAGCCAGCCTATTGATTTTTGCTAAAAGAGATGTTTAGGAAAGAATAGAGGTATTATCAACGTCAGCTGCTGAAATCCTGTTCCCCTTACAACATGAAAGAGAGCTGACACCTTAATATATAACTAATGAAAAAGAAAATCACCCGATGCCATACGAGGCCGTAGCATTTATATTCCTACTTATTAAGTTATGTATATTCAGAGAGAAACTATCAATAATTAAACTAATTATCTTAGAGTTTGTGAAAAAGACCATAAACTAGTTTATCGATAAGGCCCCAAGCTATAATCTAGGAAGTCAAGTGGTGTATGCTCTTTTTGTAAAAAATATCGACTATACCTAACAAACAGCAGCCATAGCCATTAGGAAGCGAGATGGCTTGAATCTGAATAATAGCCCACTGATAAAGAGGTATAGGCTATATATTCATGATTATAATTTATTATTATTATTATTATTGTAGCGACTTAATTATCGACCGCACTGACATACTGACAACTCCAACGACAATCTTTGACTGCCAAGACTGTCAACGAGACTGAGCTTTAGATTAGCTTAGAGAACAACTCAAACTGCACGATTTGCCTAACGTCTTTTGCTACGAACGCCTCGCTTCTAATAGATCTGTCCATAACAATAAATGTTTGAATGAAATCTACATTGTTTTCTAGCGTTCTTACATTGGTGACCCCGAAAGCTCACACCGATTGCGTGAGTTCAACAACACATAATTATTTCGAGAATTCAAGACCAGCCTTCTAGATCATTATTATCATCATCATCATCATCATATTATACTTTTTTTATAATTGTTTTTGTTGTTGTTGTTGTTGTTGTTTGATGTTGATGTTATTGAAATCATTATTATTCATGCTTCTTTTTGTGATAATTTTTTATGTAAACGCTACCTTTGTTATCAAACATAGATCTTTAGAGAGCTCGATATACACACAGATGAATTCATAGAAAGTTAGACAGAAATGTAGACATACACAGAAACATAGAACTAGTCTATATAAACAGATAGATAAATAGACATATAAACAGATTTTTAGATATGTAGACAGATACGTAGTTAGTTATATTAGTGAATAGATTGACAGATAATTATATGAATAAATAGAGATAGGTATGTATTTAAGAGAGAGACAGAGAGGGGAGAGGGAGAGAGAGAGAGCGAGAGAGAGAGAGAGAGAGAGAGAGAGAGAGAGAGAGAGAGAGAGAGAGACAGAGAGATAGAGACAGAGAGACAGAGCCAGAGACAGAGAGAAAATGTATAATTTTATCCACAGCAGTTGCATTTTACCTTGACAAAAAGAAAAGAATCTTTTACCTGTTTTTCGTCATTAATTAAAATTAAAATCGATATACGTCTCTCATCTTCTTGACACTCTTGAAAACGTCGAATCTTCCGAAATGTTCAATACCGGTACCGGTTGAAAGAATATAATAAACTTTTTTTTTACTAAGATATCATAAGTTTAAAAAATCTGAAACGTTATGAAACTTGAAAGGCATGATAAGATTCTAGTATCAAGAAAATGTTTGAAAATTCACAAATTTTCAACAGCTTTGTTACTACTCCTGTAGTTAAAAGGAAATTCAAAGGAATCTTGACAAGCCCAAAACAACTTTTCTGCCTCGCCCCGCGGGGTACACACTTGGTCTAACCTCATTATAAGAGAGAGAGAGAGAGAGAGAGAGAGAGAGAGAGAGAGAGAGAGAGAGAGAGAGAGAGAGAGAGATCGAACAGAACTTTCACAATTCGGAATGGGGGGGTCAAGCTTAGCTGGACATTGTCCGGACCAATCAATAACGCCAACCGATCAGTGATAAGTGAACATAACATAACGTGTGCTGAACTTTTCTGGGCCATTTGACACACCGCCTAGTATCGCTGTTACTTGTGGAGCCGTACGATACAGTCAGTACATGTACATCATGTAGAATCTCAGCTATCACACAGTATGTTCAATAAAGCAGTGCCATGAAGGAACTATTCTTTGAGTTCAGACCTTTGTCACTCTCGAAAATAACTGAAACTGTCCTATATACCTGAGTTATTTATCTTTTTCTTTGTCCTACTGAATGATCAAACTCTCATCTAAGCAATACTACTCAATTTAAGAAAAAATGTTTGTTGTTGACAACACAGCAAGAAAGTCATACCGTGAAGATTCCAGTCTATACCATGTATATTAATGGCTCTGAAGGGCTTATAGGGCTCAAACTGTTTCCCATTTGTGCCATTTTCAATGAGGTATAGCAATGGTGTAATCTTCTCCATGCTTTACCAATGCATCATTATTTCAATTTTTTTTTAATGCAATGTTATTATGATGCTACCCTTTATTAAGACCTGCTACATGCCAAAAGGCCACAATCGATAGCCTAAAGTAAAGACCTTATAAGTTTGGGACACAGGAAAATTGACCTTACAGGGAGCAATAAGTAATAAAAACTTTATAAGTATCACAGAAACACTCAAATACATTTTTTAATCCTCCCATGCCAAAAACTAGACATTTACAATACTTGCAGAATACGCAACAGTCTAAAAACTTTTTTTGTTCATAACTCATTGTGTTGCAGATGTAAATTGTATGAAACCGAAACTTTTGATTTCCAAGGTAAGATTTTCTCTCAGCTATTAGCATGCAATTAATACAAATCGTTTCCTTAGAAATTGCATTAAAATGTTTTTAAAATAAAAGTGAGTTCACATCCTCTAAAACCAAATCAATTTGATTATATAGCAGTAGGCTCAAACAATTTTTATTTTAACCGGTATAACACACTCATTAAAGACAACTTATGCGTTATTTGTCACTGTCTAATCAACTACCTACAGGCACATAGTAATAAAAAATTATTCCTTAAATCTAATATCATGGGTAGGGAACCGAACATTCCTAACTTGAGATACGACTTTATAAAATGTAAAAACGTTTTAAAACTAATTGTGATCGCAGAGCACGTGCCAAGCAGCATCCAGGGGGAGAATAAGATCCGGAAAGAGTTATCCCTTTGCGCTCTTAGCCTGGTGAGGTTGGACGGGCTGTATGCACAAACATATTTATTTTGCTCTTGGTTCTTGGTCAATGAGCATCATGGATGAATATTCTATGTACATTGTTACTGTGCGTTGACAATAAGAACAGTCACTGAGTTAGCTAATTTTGTAAAATTGCAATTATGCTTGTTGGTTGAAATAAAAAAGGGAAATTATGAATTTCATCTGCAGACACAATTATTGAAATTCGCACCGTAAATGGTTTTGCATTAGCCATACGTCCTTCAGGTTTATCTTTTGACCCGGGATGGTAACGGAGGGTTTGGATCAAGCCAAGAATAGGGCTAGTTCCCATTGCTTCTCAGCCTGACACTCTGAATTCTGAGCTCTTGGCGCCCTCTCTTTCCCTCTTAACATGCTAGGCAATTTTAAGCACTCGTACATGTAGCTGTTTTGTTGTTAGCGGGGCTATATGTTTATATTTTTTGCTTGAGGGTGTTGTTGAGTTTTGTTGTTTATTTATGGATTGTGTCTCTAGCGTTTGAAGGGTTGCCTTCTTGTATGATTGGAAATGTATGATGTTACTATTTTTTATATTTCGAGATACATGTGTGACTTTAAGCTTTTCTTGGGACGGAATTTATTATATTCATCTAGTTTAAAGAAAACTGAAAATGATCTGAAACAAATGTTTCCAGCAATCTCACGTTTTAACAATATCAATATCGTTTTGTTTTGTACCAACCCAATCCAAGATGTGGTTTTTTATGTGTTGGAGATGAAATGAACTAAGCTTAATTTCTAACTTTGATAATTTTTTACACTTTGATCTTCAGTGTTTTATAAATAAAATAGGACATTATATAATTGAGATTAAAAATTGTTGTAGCCTACATGTACTCATCATCGTGCGCTGTACTGCTTGGAGAGCTTACTAAAACCTAAAGTAGAGCTCATGTCTTTCAACTAAGATATAATTATTACTCTTGGTGAAATCGAATTCCCTAACCTGTGTTTTATTTTTGCACTTAAAAAAGGTTAACGCGTATGATAATAATTTTCTTTAAAACTCCAGGATGTAAAAATACACCATGCGGACCTAGAAATGGTTGGTTTATAAAAGCTTTGGCAGCCGTAACAAACACTAATACTGTATCTAGTAAAAAAAAAAAAAGGGAGAAAGGAAACTGTTTGTGTATTGCGCTATACAAATTATTTATATTATAATTATTGATATTATTATTATTACATACGTATTATTATTATTATTTGAACATAAAAAATAAATGCTGCTCATTTTTAGCACTATTATTATTATTATTATTATTATTATTATTACCGGTATTATTATTATTATTATTATTATTATTATTATTACCGGTATTATTATTATTATTATTATTATTATTATTATTATTATTATTATTATTATTATCCCACCATCCTGGTTTATGTACGTGTCAGTACAATGTAAAGTTTAACTTTTTTTAAGACCAGCAGCTGCCGAGACGGAAGTCCTGGTATCCCCGCATTTGCTCTGTGTGGCAAGAAGTAAAAACTGTCAAACATAAGTCTTAGGATCCGTTCGCGATGTAGTCTAGTTGATGACGTAAGACTAGAAATCAATCAAGACAAGCAACCGACTTGCAGTTTTCTAAACTGGGATATAATGATAGTTATCCTATTTCAAGTATTTGGATCAAAATTGATGGGCACATGTACCATTACCAATAGCGGTATGTGAACGACTGTGTGTTTGTTTTTGCTTTGTTTTTCACAGCGAACTGTTAGGGTGGTATGGACAGCGAAGGAAATCACGACAATGACTATATACACGTTTTATACTAACAAAGATAATGATGAACTCCAGAAGAAAATGAAACAGCATGGGGATATAGTTTTAATTTGAAATATTTATTTCACAAATACAAGCAAAGTATTGAAATGTAGCATAATAAAATATAAAACGAAGCACCAAGCTGAAAAAAATTTCGAAATGTCAAAATTGGCTTTCCTTTATTTATGGCTAACAAAAAGTATAAATGTTGAGATAAGTGATATCAAAGTAATCATCTTAGAACAAAACTAAGATAATTCAGTTCTCACCTGTAAGAAAATACAACACAATAATTCCAATACTTAGTACACAGTCACCTATTTTTGCCTAGGCACAACCATAACCACACAACATGACAAAAATGTCCGTCACTGACGTACATGTATGCTCTAAACGTCTCCAGCTAGTATTTCAACGTTTTATCATGAAGTTCAAAATGGCAGATAAAGTCAGAGTATTAATCTTTATAAATTGAGGAATGATGATTTAACAGGACCTTAAGTAGACCACACCCAACATAAAAGCTGTTGAAGTAGGAGAACATTTTTTTTAATAATAGAAGGACCAGTGCAAAAGCTTTGGGTACGCACGATATGTATTTTAAACTTATTTCTACACTATGATAAAATAAAGGGAGTCCCAAAAAAGGATAATTTATGCATAAAATATGCGTCCTTTAGAGTGTCATTAGAAAACTTATACCAGTGGTTGCATGATTTTTTTAAAAACATTTACAGTATATGTATTAAAAAAGTAGCTTCTAATTAAGTTATATCTAGCCAGTTTCAGTAAGCTACACGCTTATTGAACGCTCTGATATATTTATTGCTCAACTTTCGCTCATCAAGTGTACATGCATGAAAATATTAGAAAACTTGCAAACTTCCACTTAAAATACCAAGTTCTGATACCAATCATTTTAGATATGCACATTATGGCTTAAACTGTTTACATATTATAATTCAATTAGAAACAGCAGCTTATATAGATATTATTTGCAACTTATCAATCGTTTTCAAAGTAGTGCATTTAAATCATACTAATGAGACGAAAATTTCATATACCATTTTGTTTTGTTAGTGATTGATTTTAATATAAGTCTCAAAGTCCAATATCTACGTTGACAATTAAAGCCTCTTTAAATAATTTTTAGCAAAATCAAGATGGATTCATGAGTTCTTAAATTTTAAATTGTAAGAGTTGTATTAAGGCAAAAAAGTATTTATTTGACGAAATAAAAAATACATTTTTCATTTCTCGACATTGAAAGCTTTCTTGGCGTTTTTTTGAATGATCCACTTAAAGCTGTACATATTTCATATGTAACAGGCAACAAAGCAATTGGCTATGAAGATACTCAAATGGCACGTTAATAATGCAAGCTCACTTTTGCACCTTTTAAATGAAAGAAAGACATCATGTAGTAGTAGTGTGTTGGCAGGAATTGCAATAAAAAATATAAAAATCGCATTAGACAATTTGTTTTCAACTTTCGTTCC
This sequence comes from Elysia chlorotica, assembly GCA_003991915.1. Lineage (NCBI taxonomy): Eukaryota > Metazoa > Mollusca > Gastropoda > Plakobranchidae > Elysia > Elysia chlorotica. The sequence continues at coordinate 17,126 of RQTK01001582.1, forward strand.
CCAGCCACTTCTCTAATTCCTAAATTCCTTAACATTCAATAGCATGTTCACACATCCCTGTAGTTGCACTCATACGATAAGCGTCTCTGGAAGGATGGTGGGAGACCAGATACTTCAACTCTGTCTTTTCGTGACTTTGACTCAAACCCAACAAGCTTTGAAGCAGCATGCACACACAGCATCTGAAGAGACCAAGGCCGCATTTTCTCTTGCAATAATTCAAGAGCTGCTCTTTTACAACGCTCAGAAAGATATACACGGAAGTTTGCATCATTGGGAAGTGTTTTCACATCAGAATCAGTGAGGAAACCAGAGTCTATGAATAGATGTGCGAGCTTGAGATTCTGAAAGATTAATGCCACAGATAAAGGTGATACCTTTTTGATACCATGTGCACTAGCAGCCTGGAAGAGGGGCTGAGTGGGAACCTCCATGGGTTCAGCTCCATGTTTGAGAAACTGCTCCACAACATGAGTGAAGCCAAGACTAACTGCATAGTGGAGTTCACAGCCAATATGGACCCCAGCATTAAGCAACAGTGTGAGGCATGGCGAGAGAGACACCACGGAGCGCACCAAGGCATATTTGAGAGCTGTTTGTCCCTGCTGCTGCCTCTGATTGAGGTCAGCCCCTGCATCGATGAGCAGACTCAAAGTCTCAGATTGGCCATGGCGACACGCTTGGATCACAGAATTTACACCCCTTTTGTCTGCAGCATCAACATCTGCACCAGCCTCTAGTAGCAGGCGTGTTATCTCTGGAGAGCCACGCTGAGAAACATAAATTAATGCTGTGCTGAGGTCACTAGTGCACTGGTTTGGATTTGCACCACCAGCCAGAAGTTCTTTAACTGTTGCAACATGTCCATGCTGGCAGGCTGAAGTAAGTGCTGTATGTCCATCATCATCTTCAGCTTCAGGGTTGGCTGCCCCAGAGGCCAGCAAAGCTTTCACTAGCTGCGTATCACCTAATCTTGAAGCATGGATCAGTGGTGTGTAGCCCCATTTGTCAGGCAGGCCACATGAAGCACTGCCACCTGATGCTAAGATCAGCTCAGCTACTCGATGATCTCCACGCTTGCATGAGATTACAAGGGCAGTTTCAAGCTTCCCGTTGACAAGGCTGACGTCAGTGCCAGCATCTACTAGGGCACAGGCCACCTCGGTATGGCCATTTTCGACTGCCAGCATGAGGGCATTGTTACCATCAGTACCGCGGTGGTTTGGGTGGTGTTCCATTTGTCCAGTCTGTGCAAGCATTAAACATGTTCTGACTACATCTAGCCTTCCAACTTTGGCAGCAAGCATCAAATAGGTGTAGCCATCCTCCTGGTCTCCAACTTCTGACTGGAACTCTAACAACACCGGCCTCTCATCCAGAGCAGGCAGAGGGGCTTGGTCATCGTTTTGTATTTGGCGTTCAGCACTGGCTCTCAAAGGCGTTACTGCAGGCATATTTCCAGGCAGTAAGGCGAACATATTTTCGTTAGAGTCTATAGGGAAAGTTGCAGTTATAGTTGTACTAAAGTTTATGGCAGTTGGTGGAACTTTCTGTTGGTTTTTACTTTTTTGTGAAGACTTCAAAGGGACATCATCTGGAACACTGTTGTTGTCCTCATTTCCTTCATCCATAGACCTGAAAAATTAAAAAAAAAAAGCGTGGGGGGTATTATAGCTATACAGTAACAAATTGAAGTGCAAACACTATTTTCTCTGCGAATTATTTCTGCACATAATTTTGCTATAAACTCGGCAACTGGGTCGAAAAAAAGGCTAATTGTTGTTATTTGACCTAGGTGTATTTCTTTCTTTTCCAATCTTGATAGGCCAAAGAAGACAATTTGCAATGAATAAAGGGGAATACCTTGTACATGTACATAGTTAACAAATGGCATAATTATTCTTTACTTATCGATTGGCTATTCTCGAATCGCCTGGTATTGGGACCCTATATTTTTTATTAGAATCTAGGATTCCATAATTATTTTAATAGTCATAAGTAAGAGTCGTTACATGAGCAAAGTTTAGAAGGAAAAAAAAAAATCCTGACATTTAACATTTGAAGTCTTTTGAAATCTGGTTTGATAATAGAAATCAGACAATTCAGCGTTTTTTGTATTAACCATGTATGAACACTGGGAAATTTTATCTTTGCACGATAACTACATGTATCAGACAAAATAAAGAAAAACTTGCAACCAACTTTTGCCCCCCCCCCCCCCCAAATTTTAATTTAGGGTTACGTTAATTTTAAATAAACCCATACACAATCACTGAAAAAATAATTATCACAAAGATGGCCAAGTTCACAGCTTCGCCATGCTTAGTTTCGTTTAGTAGCTTCAAAAAAGTTCTTAAGTTCAGCACATTTGTTCATATCAAAAGCTAATAATGATTAAGTTTTTCAATAAAATCTACTACTGCACAAACTGCAAAGCCATACATCCAATGATGACAATGATACAACAGCAATATGAAGTCTAGGAATACATGCGACCATAGCTGTGCAGGATTGCGTGATGTAAAAGACGGTTGGCTCGAGGACCTGCATGATGACGGACAGAGGGAAAAAGAAAGGGAGAGAGCGAGGAAGAAATAAAGAGAGAAGGTGAGGAGGGAGGCGGAGAGAGAGAGAGAGAGAGAGAGAGAGAGAGAGAGAGAGAGAGAGAGGAGTGTACTGGGGACTGACGATCGATAAATTATTAGAAGCTTCCACAAATCCCGCTTCACGAAATACAGCAGGCCTACAATATTTTTAACGCAGTGGAAAATGTTTCCAGATCGGTCTAGATTTATACCCCACAAAAATTCGTTTTCGTCGCAAAAAGTTTGGTATGGAAGGTAAATGTCGTGGTTGCTCAAACAGCGAATTTTAACGCAGTACATTTCTAGAGTATATTAAAAGCACTACATCATGTATTCGAAGTAAGAATAGGTTGTGGCTGCCTGCTTGGGGGGCTAAAAAGGGTGGGTGGGTGGGGGAGAGGGAGAGAGATTTTCGTGTTACATCTAGCATCTAGATCTACTTGTAACATAGCATCAGCCATCATATGGATTTTTAATACGCGGTTGTGTGTTCATTATATAAATAATTTTAGCGAGACTTTACTCCATCAAATCAAAATAAAGTATAGACCTCTGGATTAAATATACAGTAAGTCTTGCAGGTCTAGATCTAGATTACAGCCAAAATGTTAAACGTCGGATTTACCAGATCTAACCCGCACCAATAAACCGAATTAAGTTCTTGATCACATTGTGCGGAAAACACACATACAAAAGGACAACAACAAAACAAAACAACAAAAACTCCCTGGCCCCTTCGACTTACCTCACTGTTTTAACGTATGTAGGCTACATCTAATTGAAATTAATACAACTGAGCCCTAAATCACTCCGAAAGTTTCTTGGACTTTTTATCTAGAATAGACTAGTGATTAGAAACTAGGACAACTGGATGAATAAAACAAACAACAACCAAGATAATTATACGATCAAACAAAACTGTACCTTGGTAGTCCATTGTAGAGTAAACTGTGAACATTCACAATATTGAAGAGATCATGAACTCCAACAGCATCAAACCGTTGATGATGATAGCGAGTGCGATTGTGGTGGTTGATCTGTGTAGGTCGGTGATGTTTTTTATCAACTAACTTCGACAACTTCGTCATAGAGTCTCAATCAGAAATATATTAGGCTATGTTCTAAGTGGTTGGTTTCTGGGAATTCTGAAGGCTTTAGTTGCTCCGCCGAAGCTTTATACACTTAGCTCGGTATATTGCGAGCTAACATCAGCTGGGCAGATGACTAGCGGATAAGAGACCAAGGTCGCTGACAAGTCGCTGTAAACAAAGAAGTCGGTCAACTCAATAGCTCACAACTGTACTGGAGGCACCGAAAAATAATGCACACGTTTTGTCCTAGAAATATACATATATCAAAGTTATTGAGTTAATGTCTCAAATCTAGAATAAGTATAGAATAGTGTCTGAGAGATAGATCTAGAGGGTAAATCTTGACACGAAATGATATTATCGGAGAATGAACGCATTTTATAAGGTCTCATACTCAGACACAACATCACCTCGTGCGAAGTCGGGGATCCCCCCTGACCGCAGCATGCATGGCAAACCTTGATCCACGCGCCAGGCCAATCAGCTGATTGTAGTAACTGCTTCGGAATCATGCAGGCTCTGCGTGATCGTTTGCCTTTGCTGGGCGTAATCGATTACTCGTTTGCCAAAGTAAAAAATATACACTGTCGCCGGTTCTTACGACCAAAGAACAAATCACATTTTCATCTTTGGGGGAAATGTGTGGGTGAAAACATTAACATTATCATAACCTTTTTGGGCGAAAAAAAAATTTAAAGCAAGTTTGTTTTTTCTATTAGCTTGAAATTCTATATCTGTAAAAGTCGGTCACAATAACAGCCACTTTATGTTAAGGAGTAATCGCTTTGCTCCAACCTGGTTTTTTTAATTCAGCAGAGGGCTTTCCTCAAACTCGTGAACTGAGAGTGGCTTCTATGTGCCGACCTCGGGAGTCGGGACACGGCGCTGGATGGAGGGAGGGGAAGGATGCGTGGAGCGCAACGAACCAGCGACCCCATTTTACCTTCCTGTGGGTCATCCCAGGGCGTTATACTGTTTAGAGCTCGGCGGCATCTGGCGCCCACCTATCACGCATCTTGTTCGTGTTGTTATGCTCTAAGTAAATTAAGTCACCAAATTCACCAACATTCTCTTGGGTGCTTCTCTTTGTTTTTTAAGAAATAAAAGATGTTATTTAATTTATTTGTGTATAATAAGGAGCTCCAATTGTGATATAGATGGAGATTCATTTTATGATCAGCTGATAGGTGACCTATTAAAATGCCTAAAGTCGGTAAGCCAATAAGGACATCGCTCACCCAGTCGAAAGTGGAGTGCTGTGTACTAAACAAACAAAAAATTCTCTGACAAGCTCATATCTTATGGAATCAATTAAAGCCATACTGTTTGCATAATAAGATAGCTAAGGGAAAAGTTGGAATTAAAGTAAGATAAAATATAGGTGCTGAATGCTTTTGACAAATTTAAAAAAAAAAAAAAAAAAAAAAAAAAAAAAAACTACGCTTGTGTGGGGAAAGGACAAGAACGGGGTAGGAAGAAAGAGAGAGAGAGAGAGAGAGAGAGAGAGAGAGAGGGGGGTGGAGGGAGGGGTAGAGAGACAGGCAGACAAACAGATTAAAGAATTGAAATCGTTAAAATAAGTACCCTTCGAATTTGAAAAAAAAAAAGTTAATTAGAAACCACACGATCTATATCAGTGTGATAAGACAAGAGTATGTGAGCGGAACTAGACATTTTACTAGGGTGTTGGTGATGCAATTCGTTTTAGGGTTTGTTTTGTTGTTGCTTTGTTTTTATGCTTTTGGTTTTGTTTAGATTAATGTATACACGATTAAGAGTTGTACTAATTCTAGAAATAACAAGCTGCTTGAGAATGTCCTCCTTCGGCCTAATTAACGAACTCCTATGCATCCTCATCTCCACAGTATCTCCAGCTTGCATGTATCGTCCTTCCTCTCTTTCTGCAACCTACCCTTCCTCTACTTCTCCTTATTTGTCTGTATCCACCTCTTTCTCCTTCTCTTTTCACACCCCATTTTATTCTCTCCATTCTTCCATTCCGAAATACAGGCAAATTCTATTTTTGCTTAGGATGAGAGACACATTGTTTAACTTTTGTTGGGGGTTTTCTTTTTTTTGTTATCGTTGTTGTTGTTTTTCTTGCTGCTACTATTCATGTTGTTGTTGTTGTTGCTGGTGTTGTTGTTCTGGTGCTGCTGCTGTTCTTGTTGTTGTGTTATGTTACTGTTGTTGTTGTTATAGTTATTGTTGTTGTTGTTGTTGTTGTTATTGGTGTTGTCGTTGTTGTTGTTGTTGTTCTTTTTCTTTTTCTTCTTCTTCTTCTTCTTCTTCTTCTTCTTCTTCTTCTTCTTCTTCTTCTTCTTCTTCTTCTTCTTCTTCTTCTTCTTCTTCTTCTTCTTCTTCTTCTTCTTCTTCTTCTTCTTCTTCTTCTTCTTCTTCTTCTTCTTCTTCTTCTTCGGGGGGCGCGGTGGCCCTGGGGTAGAACATCGGCTTCCGATGCAAAAGATGCGGGTTCGAGCCCTGGCGATTTCGCTCCTTACTGGTTGGGTCGGTGTCAGTTTAATATGACCAGCTGAGATAGGATTCATGGTATCCCCGCCCTTCTCGTGTGTGGCAGCACGTGAAATTGTCAGACCTCAGTCTTGGGACCACAATATAACCTATATAGTGCTGATGTTGGACGTTAAACCAACTAGACAACTCAACAACATCTTCTTTTTCTTCTACTTCTTTTTCTTTTTCTTCTTTTCCATTAGTTTTTGGTTGGTGTTTTTTTTCAACCGCAAACACAATATAACCTATATAGCGCTGATGTTGGACGAATTATTTATGCACATAATTTTGCTATTAACTCGGCAACTGTGTCGAAGAAAAGGCTAATTGTTGTTATTTGACTTAGGTGTATTGCTTTCTTTTTCATTTTTCAAGGGTTAGGTAAGTTGTTTTTATGTTACTCAATCTAATAATAAAAAAAGTATAATAATCTTGGTCTAGTTAATATTCTCTTCCATAGAAACAAAATAATAACGGAGTCAATGAACTGCCTTGTTTGGCCCAGTTTTGTGCGTCCGCGGCAAGAGCTGTTTTCTCGGTTAAGTTATGCATGTCACTGTCAAGAGGAGTTTTTTTTCTCGTGTGTGCACACTGTGCAAGAACATCTGCAGTGGCAAAACAGATAGGTCATCCTGAACTTGTTATGGTCTGGCTAAAAATTAACCAACTTTATAAAAGTACAACCATCACTGCAGTTTAATTGGTTGGCATCTTTATACTATAGTGCAATAAGATTGCGAAAAGATTGCAACAAGATTGTTCTGCACACGTCCTTCTACAATCATTTTGCTGGGCTGTTTCTTGCAACCGGTGTTAAAATGTTCTTCTTAATTCTACGCATACATTTTCTAGGAATAATTATTATAAACCATACGAATGTGCCATTTTAAACTACCAATTATTCTTTTGTTCAATTTATACATTTTAGCATATAGTTTGTTGATCCTCCCGTCTCCCCTACTGATGCTGAAAAACTTGTACGTATACTACTTTCTAGCGATAACAGTTAGTCATTTAAGTCCACCTGAATCAGAGACCAAACAGCCCCTAATCTGAAACAAAACTAATCACAACGCTACTTTTGCCTATTCAAAACAAATTGTATATAGCATTGCGAGAACAGAAACAGTCATTGGCTATACAATTAAAAGTCAATTGGTAACAAGAAGCATGGTTATACATTTAGATAGACATTACATTAGATAGACATTACGCATAATGCTTGAGCAAATGCGAGTGTTTACCTATCTCAGGGTGGGTAATGGGTATGCATATAGCTCTTTGTTTTGTTTGATTTGGTTAGGTGGTTTCTTAGCTTTCATCGTTAGCAACTATGCTTATTACAGATGGGTCCCAATACTAACATCGGACAATTTTACATGGTTTTGCACAGAGACATGGTGGAATAATTGCCTTACAAGGGTTTCATTCTAGCGGATCACGTTTTACCGACACCTACCCGATCAGTAGGAACAAGGCAGCCCGCTCCAGAACCGGTTAGTCCCCCCCCCCTTTCCGCTTTATTGTTCTGCCACCATGTTTTATGGTCTTAATTATTATTGAATACATGGACCAACTTGCTGAGCTACCAACATATGCACACCTGCGCGCGTTTTACTCCCAGTCTCCGCCTTGATAATGAACGGCTAACTGGAGTCCTGGTATACCAACACTGTCGCTGTGAAGAAACACCTACAATAGGACCTAAGCTTATGTCAAATGATTATCTTGTGGCCCCCTTTCTTCTGACGGTGAACGTTAAAAAACCAACTCGCTCATTCACTCACTAACTCTATCCCTCTTAATGTATTCATTCACTAAGAACCACTCGAGATTCATCACGCCAATACATTAATTTAAGTTCGATCAACATGGAACCGGAGAGACTTTGAAAAATGTTCTTTTTTTCAGTAAAATATAGCTGTAATTGCATAAGTTCAAGATGCAAAGAGAAAATTAATCAAATTAATTTTGCACTATCTTCATTTGCCAAATTAGCTGATAGAACTGACTAGCACGGTTTTACTTCATCGTCTTGTAAAGTGAATATTGTGACAATTCAATATAAATACTAGAATTGAATAGGTACAGTTATAAATCGGTAAAATCATTTATTCAGGATTTATAAATTATCAGCGCATGAAACTGAGAAAATGAAGTTGTCAATTATTTATTTGTTGAAGCCATTCTGTACAAGCATTGCTTTCTTTTCGCGAGTTTCGAATGCTATAGAATTTGATTTAAAGCATACCTCGATGTTTAAATCTAGAACAATGCCCATGATTATTCAAAAGAAAATGTCTACAACTGCAGTAATAATTTTTAAAAAGTGAAAATGTTTTTCGCTTGGTTTCTTGGGTTTTTTTCTTCTGTAGTAGTCAAAACCATCCAGACTACCTCCCATATTCATAATAGTATAGAGATATAACAAGTCTTTTAAAACAAATAAGAAACGTATCGATTTTTTTTCGCAGATCTAGATCTAGACTCTGTTTGGATGTAAATAACATTTACAATTTGCGCGTTCTACATCATAAGTGTATGAATTTTAGGGAAACATACCGGCGTGTAAGAGTTTACTTTGTGTGATCTAAATCGATATCATCTTTTTGATTGCACAGACACCGTTTGGCACTCATGACAAAAAAAGCAAAGGTCAATATAGCCAAACCGACCATTTTTCTGCAAAAAAATAAAAGTTCGAATTATGCCTTACATTAATAATGTGTTTTGTATCTTAGTGTAAAATCTGTGTATCTGCATCTGCATTCTTAACAAAATTGCGATACTCAATACAGCCATATATGCTCTCAAACACACGCGCGCGCGCACATACCACGGCGAAATCGTGGGCTCCCTACAAGTATTTAAATTTCTTTAAACTTCGTTTCGGTTTCAATATTCCCCAATTCCAGCAGGTAATACAATAGTGTAAAGATAATGGAAGTCTGGGTAAATGGTAAATCATAAATGTCTCTATATCTTTCTCTTTCTCTCTATCACACACACACACTTTTTGTCTGTCTGCCTCTCTATACCTCTTTCCCCTCTTTTCCGGTAGCAGCTCGTTAAAACAATAAAAATAGCGTCAATCATTAAATTATTGTTATGTAATAATACTTTATTTCTTTTAACCGCCTTATCAAGCTAGAGAGGGGAAAATATAAATATTTTGTTGAGCACGGTGAATAAAACGGTGCATTATTGTGCTTTGTTGTTTTTTGGCACACTTATACTTTAATAATCAAAATCTAATAAGTTATAACGCCTGAGTCACAGAAGATAATCATTCCGGAGACAGGCGATTGCCGAATGGCCCGGTTGCCGATAGGCTCAATAACACGCGCATGTAGTCTGGGTCAGACAGTCCTCGCCGATGTCTCTCCGCCTGCTTGCCTCGTTGTGCGAGTGTTGCGAGCTGACTTGAAGTGCTGAGCAATACGCTGTGCACGCGGTAAGCATGCATCGCTAGCTCTCTGCGCAACGGCAGAGTGCAGACAAAGACCACAGCCTATCCTGTTTCGGTAAATCCTGTCTTGATGCAATAAGTCTACGTAACTGCGCAACCAGGTGGTTGAGTCATGTTCATAATTATTACTAAGTGGTAAAACCCTTTGGGTGTAAGAAAAGTGTTTGAAGTCTTGAATAGTAGGTACATGTACATTGTAATACTAACTTTGAAAGATGAAGACCAGAAAAAATGTTTCTTCACGTCCATAGTCAACAACTAGGCTCTATTGCGAACGGGTCGCAAACTCCGAAGATTAACGTCTGACAATTTTACATGCTGCCAAACTAAGACATCGGGGATACAATGATAGAAACACGAATAACAGACAGACATCTCCCCTCGTTTTTGTATACAGACAAAAAAAGAAAAAAAAGAAAAGAAAATAGGATATAAAATATTGCTCGACTAAAAATAAAAGATGAGAAAAAGTTGAAAAATACGTCAGATAAGAGAATTTAAGTAGAGTTTTACCAATATGATGATAATAATAATAACAACGACAAAATAATAAAAATGATGATGATAATAATAATAATAATAATAATAATAATAATAATAATAATAATAATAATAATAATAATAATAATAATAATAATAATAAGAAGAAGAAGAAGAAGAAGAAGAAGAAGAAGAAGAAGAAGAAGAAGAAGAAGAAGAAGAAGAAAAAGAAGAAGAAGAAAAAGAAGAAGAAGAAAAAGAAGAAGAAAAAGAAGAAGAAGAAAAAGAAGAAGAAAAAGAAGAAGAAGAAAAAGAAGAAGAAAAAGAAGAAGAAGAAAAAGAAGAAGAAAAAGAAGAAGAAGAAAAAGAAGAAGAAAAAGAAGAAGAAGAAAAAGAAGAAGAAAAAGAAGAAGAAGAAAAAGAAGAAGAAAAAGAAGAAGAAGAAAAAGAAGAAGAAAAAGAAGAAGAAGAAAAAGAAGAAGAAAAAGAAGAAGAAGAAAAAGAAGAAGAAAAAGAAGAAGAAGAAAAAGAAGAAGAAAAAGAAGAAGAAGAAAAAGAAGAAGAAAAAGAAGAAGAAGAAAAAGAAGAAGAAAAAGAAGAAGAAGAAAAAGAAGAAGAAAAAGAAGAAGAAGAAAAAGAAGAAGAAAAAGAAGAAGAAGAAAAAGAAGAAGAAAAAGAAGAAGAAGAAAAAGAAGAAGAAAAAGAAGAAGAAGAAAAAGAAGAAGAAAAAGAAGAAGAAGAAAAAGAAGAAGAAAAAGAAGAAGAAGAAAAAGAAGAAGAAATGTGTGTGTGTGTGTGTGTGTGTAATGCAACAACAATGACTACAACAACAACGACAACAACAATGAACCCAATGTGATTTAATTCATTATAAAATAGAGGGGATTATTTAATAATTTTTAACAAGCGTGGTCTAAGAGTACGCTACAAGACCAATACATGTTTGGCGCGTCTATAAGAAATACAGTCTTACATTAAACCTCTTTGCCATTGATTTTAGAGTGGTTGAAAACAAGAAAATGAAATAAAAAATTTGTTGTTTTATGTTGTTTTAATAGCACGATGAGATATTCATACCAAATGACATAACAGCGTATTGTGTTTTTCCATCTAAAGATCAATAATTATTATCATTTTAAAAATTCTAAAGCTATTATATTGATAAAACTGTCTGTGATTTTGTACCTTATCTCATGTTTTAGTAAAGTATGACATGCATGAATCATTGCCATTTTAATGGGTTGTTTTTGTTGTTGTTGTTGTTGAAATGTTCTAGATTACAACATCCTCTTAAGAACATGCACACGCCTCTAAGCTGAGCTCGGTTTAAATCTAGATAAGAGGCGGTACGGGTTCGTTGGCTATGATAAATTATGTGCAGTAATTTGTTGTTTCAGATTTAAAAAAAACAATCCCCCCCACAAAAAAAAACAAAAAAAACCCCACAACAACAACAACAACAACAACAACAACAACAACAACAACAACAACAACAACAACAACAACAACAACAAAAGACAAAGAAAAAAAACTTCACTCTCATTAGAAGTAACTCGAAGTTAACCCAATTGTTTTAATTTAAATGCTTTATTTTGTTGAAATATCGCGCTCACTCCGGTGCAAAATTGAAAATATGACCGGTATCGCTCGAGTGAAGGCGCCATAGAAAATTTAGCGTTGCACGGTATTCGCAGTTGCCGTCAACAAAGTATAAACGCATCCAAGGAATAAAGGAGATTCCAATTTAGCGGAAAAACTAATAGGTTCCCTCGAAATAATATTATCTCTACGAAAGATAAAAAATTTTCGAGCGATATTGTCTGTAAGATTTTTGTTTTCATTATTATTCGTGTTTCTTTCCCCGATTACAAAAAAACCGTTAGGCCGTTGTTTAATATGGAGAGAGAGAGAGAGAGAGAGAGAGAGAGAGAGAGAGAGAGAGAGAGAGAGAGAGAGAGAGAGATAAAGAGAGAAAAAAAGAGAGAGAGAGAGAGAGAGAGAGAGAGAGAGAGAGAGAGAGAGAGAGAGAGAGAGAGAGAGAGAGACAGACAGACAGACAGACTGATATAGACAGAAAGAGAGGGAGAGAGAGAGAGAGTTGGGAGAGAGAGAGAGAAGCAGGAGAGCAGGGAGTCGATATACAGACAGGCAGAAAGACAAAGAGAGCTAGCTAGAGCCAGACAGACTGACAGAGAGGGAAAGAGTGGGAAGACAGATAATTTTGGAAAAAACAGGGAGGTAGGCGTACACAATTTTATAACAAAGGTATTATTGAACACGCTGCCGGCATCGTGCAAAAATAATCCATGTATTGGGCTCTTTTGTCTAACCTCTGTGTGGTCTGATCATCTGATGTTAGGTCAGCATTGACCGAAGAGGCTAGTTTGTATGTCGTGCTCACCCCCTCGCTGGCAACGTGCTGTGCGCATGCTGAGGGTGCTGCGGAGAGCATGCGACGGAACCGGCCCAAGTTCCCTACGTCAGTACCTGATCAGTCGATTCTAGGGTGCCAGCATGACCCTGAAGGTGGATTTTTTTTTACTGGCCGCCGTATTGATGAGTCTGTATTGAACTATTTCTGTAGACATAGGTGTGCCATTTTGCTCCACGCTATCATTCTAGACTTTAGTGTAATGCATAGATTTATATAACTACCAGTAGTTATATGTCTATGGTGTAATGTGAACAAGGAGAGACTGGTCCAAAGACATAATATGACTTTGGTTGATCTAGATGTCCAACAAATAGTCGCGCGTCTAAATCTAGTTCCTCTGTGTACTTACTATTTTACATCTAGCTCTGATTGTTTGTTTATTAAGCGAAATCGCAGTGCAATAATATTGGTGTAATTATTAAAAAAATAGCCTATGATGGTATAGTTTTCTGTCATGATGTTATTTCAAAAGAATCGCCTGTTTTAGCTGTGTGCTTTAATGTGACATCTTTTAGAGATAATAACATCTATATACAAACAGTTTGCCGGAGGCAAAGAAAAACATGGCTTCCTATTGTAACGTGGATTGTTGGGGTGATGCACAGTCTCTGTTATAGAGCCCAGCTATCGGTTATAAAATTATATATTGTAGCGGGGCTTCAGACAGTGATCCGACACCCACTGGCTCAACACAAATTAATAATAAAGCTAACTCCTTCTTGTAGAAATATTGAAGAATAACTTTATTAACTATAAACACGTCTAGGGTATTGAAAATGTTATAATAGAATCTCGACAGCAATCAAATCCACAACTGCAATAACAATCTGTGATAAATTCCACAACTGCAATAGCAATCCGTAATGACACAACGGCTTCTAATAATAGTAACAAATGCGCTCCGACTGACTACTGCTCACTGAACTCTTTCTCTGATAACTCTTTCCGTACGAACCTTTTATACCGATTTGTTGTAACCCAGAAGATTCAAGATATTTCTAGCATGTATTACGATCATCTAGAAATCGCGAGACTACAAGGGACATTACTCCAGTTCACTAGAGTCCTTAGATTGTAAACAAACCGACACTGAAAAACAAGTTGTTTACCAGATTGACATATTTCTCGAATGTTCTTCACAACCGGGGCAGACAATGTTGGAATACGAACTAACAATGCATAGATTTAATCTAGAATGATCTTCACAACCGGGGCAGACAATGTCAGAGAACAAACTAACAACGCATAGACTAGATCTAGATCTAGATCTAGATCTAGATCCATCTCCAGTCTTCTCGTTCTCTCTCTATCCATCTCTATCTCTCTCGTCCCCCGTTCCTCTCTCTTCCTCTATACCTTTCTTCAAACAAACAACCACAAACTTGTCACACCTATCTATACAGCTATTATACACAATGTCCCTATCTATCTATCTGTCTGTCTGTCTATCCATCAATCCACCTACCCACCCATCCATCCATCCATCCATCCATCCTTTCATCCATCCATCCAATCTATCTATCTATCTATCTATCTATCTATCTATCTATCTATCTATCTATCTATCTATCTATCTATCTATCTATCTATCTAATTAACGTTGTGCCTCAGGATTAGATAAGTAATTATTTAATAATGATTTTTTTTTAATTATTGCTTAGAACAGAATAACCAAAATAATATGGATATGACTGTGCCGCTATCTTTACTTGAGAATCACGTAAATGTAGGAAGCGGAATGAACTTAAGTAATTTCGCTAAAACGCTTAGTCCATACTTTGAAAACGAGCCCATTTTAAAAACAACATCAACAAAGGCAGTATGGCTTTCTAAACGGAACTGCTATAAACAAAATGATCATCGCAAGTCAATGGCCTGATCGGGAATTTACACCTTGGTAACAGCGGCAGTCAGTATCGTTGAGTTTTATCGAGGTCTCTCCGTAACTTTACCGCATGAACGTTGGCCTATGTGGATCTCAAAGTGCCAAGCCACCTGACCTTATGTATAACTATGATACGTGCCAGTGACTATGTATCAGCTGTAGTTGAGTCGGTTTAACGTCTAACATCAGCACTACATAGGCTATATTGTGGACGAGCCCCAAGACTGACGGCTGACAATTTTATGTGCCGCCACACACGAGACAGGGCGGGGATACCATGACCCCTGTCTCAGCCAGTCACATTAAACTAACAGACACCGACCCAACCAGTAGGGAGCGAAATGGCCAGGACTCTAACTACCGACTTTTTTGCGTCGGGAGCTGATGTTCTATCCCATGGCCACCGCGCCCCCCTCCCCCTTTCCACCACCCCCCTTTCCACCACCCCACGAGTGACTATGTAAGTCTATAGAGTTCTGTTACATTAGTAGAAATCCAAAGACCCACAACGGCAAAAGAATATCTGTTAAATCTTTTTTAATTGTGTAGGTAGTGGTGGATAATGTTGGCTCACGCTATGAAGATAAAAAGTATGGCCTTAACTAATAATTATATAGTCCTTTAATTAAATATTTGCACTATACAAAAGTGTGGTTGCAAAAAAAACGTTCATATAGTAGGCCCCTATACTTGAGGATACGTCAAAAACAAGTTAATCTATAAATGAAGCTTATTGTGTCTATCTATTTGTGTCCGACATGTTGTTTTCGCTGGAGTATAGGTAAAAAAAAAAAACCAAAATAAACAACAAAATTGATAGATCTAGCTTAAGCAAGTGTCAATTGTTGGAACAGAGAGTCGACAGCAAACCAGTCAAAATCCGTTTTTTTTATTTTTTTGTTTGTTTTTTTTTTTTGTGTTTTTTTTGTGTGTCTATTTCATATTAAAGTTTGAGAAACGAGAACTCAGTGTGTCTTTTTGCGTTATCCCGTTTTGGAAGTCTGGAAGTGCTCACATTTCTAGTGTAAAGATCTTCTTTGGTGGCATGGATCGAATGATTCAAAGATGAGGAGACGGGCGGTGATGTAGCGCTGAGATATTTTCGTTAAGATCAACGGTTATTAAACGATTGGTGAAAAGTAATGTCATTTAAGGGGCTATCACTATTAGTGTGAGTGGTAATGCAGGAATAAATAATAATCATTATCGGTATCACTTTTTAGGGAGCGTAATGGTCTAGCTGTATGGAGATATAATTGTAATTTGTGTTCTCATTGAGTGGCGAGGCGATTCGGTGTCGGAGCATCTACAACTCGAATGGAACAATTTTCGGTATTTTTCGATTTTAGGATAAACAATTTATACTTGATTCAATAAAATCGTGAGGGTATGTCATATTTAGTGTGGGGTTTAAGAAGAGTTTGGGGTAAGGCAATGTAAGAAAGAATAAGAAAGCGTAATACATGTAGGTAGAGTAAGAACGTCTGCCGATAGAACCGTATTAAGACTTAAAGGTTGCTTTACTTTTTTCTTTTGCAATTATTTTCATGTCTGAACTCTGAATAGCAGATGACAATGGCCAAACAAATTTAATTTCTCTCATTTCTTCAACAGACGAGAACGTAAATGAATGTATTATTTAAGACAGCGGTGACCTTTTTTTTTAGCACAAACAAACATCCTGTTGTTAAGCGCTCTTGCTTAAACACTCTCATGACAACAGTTAGATCTAGATTATATCTTTGTGTTGCCTAAACCTCCCCTCGGAGTGCAGCCTTGTCGTTGGCGGGGAGGCTTGCGTGCTTCTATGACCCTGAGAGCTATGCCGGCGGGAGATTCGTCTCCTGGTAGGGCCACCCAAGCCGGACAGGTCAAAGGATAGAGGTCAGACTAAGAGCACTCCCTGGTCCTCCAGGTTGGGGGTTTGGATTGGGCTAACAACTCGATTCTGTTAAAAAAAGTCTGTTACAGAAATTTCAACCACAGACCTTCATCACAACTTGGCAGAAGGAGAGTCCTCTCTGGTAGAGCCCATGACGCGTTCCGGTGAAAGCCTTCGGGAAGCCAGTGCGCCGATAACTCTTCTGACAACCAAGACCAAAACAAGGATAGGGACCTGGAACATCCTAACCCTTTACGAGACGGGAAAAATAGCACAGGTGAGAAAAGAAATGCACCGCTACAACCTGAAGATACTTGGACTGTGTGAGACCAGATGGACCGGAACGGGACGCACGCAACTCACAAATGGAGACACCATCCTCTACTCCGGATACGAAGAAGGCCAGCCACATATGCACGGAGTCGGCTTACTGATGACACCTGAAGCAACCAAGGCCCTGTTGTCCTGCGAACCTGTGTCACCGAGGATCCTGATAGCTAGATTCAACTCCAAAGGTAGGAAAGTTACGATCCTCCAGTGCTATGCCCCCACCAACATAGCGGATGAAGAAGAGAAAGAGGATTTCTACGGGCAACTTCAAGCCGTCCTGGACCAAACACCAAGAAGGGACCTGAAGATCCTCATGGGGGACCTCAACGCTAAAGTGGGCACCGACAACACAGGCAGAGAATTCATCA
>RQTK01001582.1:34898-68507 GCA_003991915.1 Elysia chlorotica
ACAACGGGAAACTGACAGAGCCATTCACTGTACAGACCGGCGTCCGCCAGGGCTGCATCCTCTCGCCGACAATCTTCCTAATGGTGATAGACTGGGTCATGCGACAGTCCACAACAGGGAAAAGAACAGGGATCCAGTGGACCCTCACGAAGCAGCTGGAAGACCTGGATTTCGCCGATGACATCGCCCTCCTGTCCCACAAATATCAAGATGCACAAGAGAAGCTCAACAGAGTCGCAGAGGAAGCCGAGAAGACCGGGCTGAAGATCAGCATGACCAAGACAGAAGTCATGAGGGTCAACAACAAGCAGCATGCTCCCATCCAACTACATCAGGAAAACATCAAAGAGGTCGACAAGTTTGTATATCTCGGCAGTATAGTCAGCAAAGATGGTGGAACAGACGAAGACATCAGGAGCCGTATCAACAAGGCCAGGCACGCTTTCCGCACTCTACGCTCAGTTTGGAGCTCCTCGGCCTTAGCCCAGCATGGCAAAATCAGGATCTTCAGCTCCGACGTGAAGTCCGTCCTTTTGTATGGCTCCGAGACATGGCGCACCACAAAGACAAACACCCAAAAGCTGCAGACCTTCATCAACAGATGCCTCCGCAACATCCTTAACATCAGATGGCCTAGGTGATATCCAACCAAGACCTCTGGGAGAGAACTAGACAAGCCCCCATTGAGCAAGAGATCAAGAAGCGAAAGTGGGGATGGATCGGCCACACATTGCGAAAGCCATCATCCAATACCACCAGGCAGTCCCTTGAGTGGAACCCCCAGGGAAAGCGCAAAGTGGGCCGACCAAGACAGACCTGGCGGAGGAGTACGGACGCTGAAGCCAGGGCGGCTGGAATGACATGGGCCGAGCTGAGGAGGACATCCCAGAACCGAGTACGCTGGAGGAGTGTAGTTGCAGCCCTATGCTCCTATAGGAGCGAAGAGGATTAAGTCAAGTTAAGTCAAGTTGCCTAAACCGCGAACTCTTTGATCTTGGTCCTACATTCTAGTTGAACCTTGGGCATGGGAGGAAATGTCAAGTTGTTTTGATGAGCCTTGTGTAGTGGCTTAACTGGGTATTATAACTGGGTATAAAAACCCCACCTCGAGTGTTGTGCCATAAACTGCTGATCCTTGCTCGTTATGAATAGCATGTATGTATGATTGTATGTATGTATGTATGTATGTATGTATGTATGTATGTATGTATGTATGTATGTATGTATGTATGTATGTATGTATGTATGTATGTATGTATGTATGTATGTATGTATGTATGTATGTATGTATGTATGTATGTATGTATGTATGTCTCTTCCCACCTCCTATCTCTCCCCCTGTCCTCCCCACTCTCTCTGTCTCTCCCTCTCCCTCCCTTTCTCACCATCTAATACAAAATAGATTATTGAAGCCACTCGAGAAACTCTAACCGACTTTTATCTTAGCATCGTAATAAAATGTCACTGTGGACTCGCAGTGACTCATACTGACCTATTTACTACATTGTACTTTATAACTAACCAAAATAATTTTTCGAGGGTCAATTGGGTCGCTTCTCTAAACGTCGAAGGACCCATCAAAATCTAGCTTACTAAACGTCAATACATGGTCACTGTTCATACTTCAACTAGAAAAAAAACACATACCTGCTTTATAGTCGTTAATTAATGAAAAGTAGTGTCTTATTTTACGACAATCTAATGAATAGTTCTTTCGATGATTTATTTCTATGGATTTGCTCAAATTTATAGTATTATTTAGCTTGTATTCTCTAATACTAGCGTGGCCTGAATCACTACTTTAAATCTGGGAAAAACACAGCCGGTGATCAGTGATAAACTGGATAAGAGTACCTTTTTAAAGACAATAGAGCTTACATGAAAATGATCCAGAACATTCTAAATGGCACTACGTTCCACTAAAGCAAGCATTATTTTGAAGCTAGTTTGAGCATTTTC
Source organism: Elysia chlorotica (assembly GCA_003991915.1). Lineage (NCBI taxonomy): Eukaryota > Metazoa > Mollusca > Gastropoda > Plakobranchidae > Elysia > Elysia chlorotica. Next base: position 36,858 of record RQTK01001582.1, read on the forward strand.
AGCAACAAGGTAATAATATTCTGCATGACACAAAATAATTATATTGGCAGCAACTGTAAAGATTTAGCAAAATTAGCATCATGTTAGTTGTGATTTTCATATATCTTTTATGACTGTGTTGCACCCTGAAACGATTTATGTTTCTGATTGTTTTATAACCTCGGATTTCGAAAAGGACAACTAAACAGATTCAAAAAGTACATTACTGCGTCCATGTTTTACTTAATAACCCCCAGAATCATTGTGTCGTGAGAAACAATGATAGATTGGTCTAAATAAAACATGGTTTTGTGTGTAAAGGCTCAAGGGGGCCGCCACAAGCACATTACAACTCGTCTTAAGGTATGTGAATAAAAAGTCATGCCGAGCTCTAGCCTAATATGACGTTGTACTGACGATCATAATTATACTTTCATCCTATACGTGGACCTTTAAGAAGAAAAGTAGTGTCGATTTAACCGTCTTAAAAAGCGCCATAATTATTAAAAGCTTAACAAAATCAAGAATCCCAGAGAAATCAACTGTTTTAAATGACTTCAAACATACAACAGCTGTGGTTACTGTTTGGTGGGAGTAGGCATGATTGTTCCTGTAGCTGCTGAAAGAAGACTCAAGCAGGTCTAAATTTATTGCAGCTGACGTGGGTCTTTTACAATTTTCAGGTATTAAATTCTCCTACGGTTGCCTAATTATCTAATAAGAATTTTTTTACTAGTTCGGATATGTGAAAATATTGTAGAAGGACAAAGAAGAATAAAAGTATTCAGACGTTGAACAAAATTATATTCACCTGTTCGTCTGTTTGTCCTCCACGTTAGTCCACTGGTTTGTGTATGATCTCATTCCAAAGATTAAAGAATTACCCATTCCCACGCAGAATTGAATCATGGAGTATAGTGACAACCAGAGATTTCCAGAGAATTTGAATTCGCAAGCGTGCAGGTTGAAGAATCGAATTTAACACCAGAGCATTTGTGTGTAACCAATTATCAATCGATCGTAGCAGCTGTTTTCCATCTGAGTTTCCTTCACAATGTTGGATCAAATGCATGTAGCTAACTTTTCCACAATCTTATCAAGGTTATTAGTGTGTCAAGGAAAGAGAATACCACAATTTTATCTCATGTTCATCCCACAGTGTTATAGTATATAGGGAGAAGCGAACAATTAAATTTGAACAAGTGATATGGGTCTAACCACTGCTGATGAATATAATAAAATAAGAAGATCATTAGGTTTATGAAAGAACGCACCGGGCATCAGATTATCAATTTATCATCGAGTGAAATTGTAATTTAAATCCAGCATCTAGATATGAAATTTTGTTACAGTTGTTTGTGAACATTGTCTTGTAGAGATCAAACTCTATTGATAGTACGGTGAATTGTGTTTAAATAGTACTAACAATAATTAGGTCCGCATAGAAGGAGTGCGCTATGATTGTTATTAGGCTACGGACGGGTAGACCAGTTTTCCTATCCTCCAAGCGTTGAGCCGAAATTGAGTGGGTAATAGTGGTCGTCATTTTGTGGGTCGTTATTGTTTTACCTATTGCATTCTTTTGCTCATTGCATTATTTTGCGTCTTTGTTTTTCTTGGGTATTTTTTAAGGGTTACTTTGTGTACTCCTTTTTGGCGTTATGCAGTTTTGGATTTAGAGCGGTTGATGTTAGCGTTGTTCTTTGCTCAATATTCCTAACGTTTTTGTTAAGTATAGTAATTGTAACCTTTTATTTTGATAACTGTTACAATCTGATGAGTTTATAAGTCTACTCTGTAGTTGAAGTTTTGAGATTGGAATTTACTCTGTAGGTAAGTTGATATATTACTAGTCTAATTTGATTTATCCTGGTATAGATTTTTCTATTGCTCAAATTTAGGTTTGAGCGGATCTTACGCTTCGATATAACTAGCGTGTAATATTTTTTTTATAGAATTTAACTTATCTTCTTTGTTGTTGTTGTTTTTTTTACTTGCGTACTTGATAGAGTGAGTGTGGTCATTGTCAGCAGTCGTTATAATTTTAAAGTCACCACAGCAATAATTGTGTCTTTAGTTTTTCAATCACAACAGCATTCACCATGCATGAGATTCAGTTAAAGAAATAACTCAGACTAACACTTGATTTTTAAAAATCCATCGGCACCGACATGTAGATCTCTATTTTTTTAAACATATATACGTATATATCTATGTCATACAAACGATACGTTCAAGGAGGATATGGCTCAAAGAAGCTTCACAAACAATATAGAACTTCAAGAGCACATTTGCCACTATGACACTCACAACACTGCGCTTCGATCCACTAAGAAAGAAAAAAACCCAAACAAGACTGGACCTAATAATGGATGTAATGATGACTCTGAAAGTTCCACCTGACTACGTTAGTAAAAAGTCGGACATTGGCCGCGGCCAGCCTTGAACTGTGATAAGAGCTTGCGCTATCTCCAATGGACAGTGTGCCCGATGTACATTGTGGCATGGCCGCTCAGAGCAGCGTAGCTTGTCTATCAGTCAGCCAGTCTGTAAATCGCCATGATCCCATGAGATACGGAAGAGTGTAAACTGACTAATCTGAGAGAAAGAGAGAGAGAGAGAGAGAGAGAGAGAGAGAGAGAGAGAGAGAGAGAGAGGTCGAATTGTCGGGAAAAAAAGTATCATGTGCTTAGAATGCATAATAATGTGCTGCATACATGGTGCGCGTTTTAAGTACCAGACAGTGAAGCAGGGAATGTGTAGAAAATCATGAAATTTTAGTAGCTTATTTTTACAGTATTATACAGAAATCGTATGAGTAATTGAGAGACAGAGAGAAAGAGAAAGAGAGAGAGAGAGAGAGAGAGAGAGAGAGAGAGAGAGAGAGAGACAGACAGACAGACAGACAGACAGACAGACAGACAGACAGACAGACAGAGAGAGAGAGAGAGAGAGAGAGAGAGAGAGAGAGAGAGAGAGAGAGAGAGAGAGAGAAGACAGACAGGTGTGTGGGGGGGGGGAGAAAGAGAGAGAGGAGAGGGAGGGGGAGGGAAAGAGGGAGGGAGGGATGGGCAGGGATTGAATAAGTTACAAACGCTTTAATTATATTACTCCCTCCGCAGTGATCGTTGAGTGTAGGACGTCAAATATTATACAAGTTTAGCCTGTGATAGAATACACTTTCGTGTATATCTGCTGATTGTGGCTAGCACCCACATTCAAAATCAGCGTGAACGTTTAGGTAAAGGCATAAACGACCTTGCAAAGATTTGCTTGAGGGAGGACGGCGGTTTCAATTTCTTCTAAATCGAGATTTTTATATCACTATGACCATTGCAAGGTTGCATTTGAGTCTGGTGATTCAGAATTATTATCCCCATAGTTTAAATCTTAATATAATAGCAATGCTTGATCAATGTGACATTTTTCTGATTTTGACTTCAGATGATATTTTAGTGCGATTTTCTCGTTTCATTGTTTCAAAAAGAACAAAACCGTGAAAGACTCACTGGTCCTTGGTTTTCTAAGGGCGTGTATTTAAGTAATTAGAATATTAGAATCACAAATATTCTTTCGATTTTATAGATAAGGAATAGAAACGAAAAGAAATAAAAATATTTATACGAACCTTACTTTACGTCGTACTAAATGGTCTGAAGATTCACATTTTATCTCAAAGTTTTGAACTATAGTATTTTTTTTTTTGTTCTTTTCAAAAACAATATTGCAATTTGGCAACTGTCTGCTACTAGCTTTCGGCAAATTTTCTAGGATTCACCACTTTGGACATGGAAATCTCGTTACATCAGTTTGGCAGTACTCAAATCGCTACTATTAATCGCAGTTTTCGTTAATGATGAATTCAGCCCAGCAGCTGAGGTGCGTGTATCACAGTTCGCACCCACACACACACGCTCGGTGGAATGCACGAGGCTTCAGTCAGATGACAGATGATTGAAAAGGATGAACCTCATAACTGTAATTAGATTATATCGCCAATGAACATAACCTTTAAAACTCTTTTTGTTTTTGTTTGTTCTTGGTTTCTTTATTTCTTGGTTGTTGTTTTTTTTACTCTTTGCCATTCTTTTAAGTGTATCCTTTATTACTAAGCATGGGGATCATTTGTACAAACTTAAACCTATTGTCACACTTCCTGGTAACTGTAAATAGCTTTCTGTTTCAAAACGCATACAACGGTTTAAATTCAGGTAGCTGCTGATTCGATTGATAAAAAGGAAACACAGATCGTTCAACAGTAATCCAACTCTTCTGAAAATGTTCTATTCTTCAATGGTCAGCAATGTATTACTTTTGCTATCGTCTGGAGAGGTTGTTGTTGTTGTTGGGTTGGTTTAACTTCCAACTATATAGGCTATATTGTAGACGGGCCCCAAGACGAACGTCTGACAATTTTATGTGCTGCCACACACGAGACAGGGCGGGGATACCATGACTCCTGTCTCAGCCGGTCACATTATACTGACACCGACCCAACCAGTAGGGAACGCAACAGCCAGGATTCGAACTAGGGACCTATTGCTTCGGAAGCCGATGTTCTATCCCTGGACCACCGCGCCCCCTTTTGTCTGGAGAAGTAACATACAAGAAAAAACAACAACAACAACAACAACAACAAAAACGGACTGAAGAAAAATGTAAGAAAAGCAGGGGGAATAGTAGGTAAAGACAAGATGACCTAGAATCATTTTTCCTACCACGTACAAAAACAAAATGTTAGAAATCATAAAAGACCCCACACATCCATGTAGACAAATCGAGCCTAGCGACAGGTACAGAACAACAAAGACGCGAACATCCAAACATTAAACACCTTTAATATCAAAATAAATTACTTTTTTTTCAATGATACGCATACAAAGGCGCTGCAGCATAAAAAATCTTCCGCTCCTTTAAAAAAATGCAATTATCTTGCTATTAATGTTATAACTATCATTCTTATATTATTCTAGTACGACATTTTTATTTGTTCATAACGTTTTTGTTAAATTAAAAATGTTCTGCCTCTATATATAATGATACGACCCAATCTCTAAATTAGGAAATAATCACGATTTTATTATTAATGACGTATTACCTTTGATGCATTTTTCACATGCAATAAACCATAATATGTGCAATATTACAATCATATTAAAGGTAAAAAAATAATAATTTTAGAAAGTTCTAATTAGACACATATATACATTCATAGATTAAATGTCTTGTCTATTTTTATAATCATACATATCATATTTGTGTGTGTGTATGTGTGATAAATATAGTCATTGGTGAATGTTTGGATTTTTCAAAATATTTTACAAGTGCAATATTCTCAGCATATTCAATGTAAAACCTAACATTTATATTTTCATTGTTCGTTATTGGATTTGCATATGTGTAATAATATTTATGTACTCAGTCGACATGTATTTAAATAACGTTTGATTTGTAAAAAAATTTTTAAGTATAATAAGTTTAATAGTATATTTGATACACAATTGTATATTTTTTGTTGTTGCCTAATATGAGTTATCTATTTTTAATGTAAATGGACATGTCAATCTCAGTTTCCTCACAAAGGATTAATAAAGTCATTCTTATCTTATCTTCTAAGATGGGTCGAGGATTTGACTTCACTTAATATTTATTGTTAGCAACCAAAATTCTTATTTACGTCATTTCAGTCAATCAAAGTAAGCAAAACAATTAACTCATTTTATGTTTAGTCCCCCAGGCACCAGTCTATGTAGGTAGGTACCTGACTGGAGGGAACCAAAATTAATGAAGAAGAATCCTTGCATACCCGGTGCTTGCATGCTGGCACTCACACTCACGTCACAGAGTCAGAACCACGTTTCAACTTTCGTTGTCTGTGACTCCACTAGCCACTGTTGGCAGTCGGCCACGTCAGATCATGTTTTTACTTTTTCTACATTAATATCAAGCACCAGATTTAACGATCATCATGTAATAACTCGTGTATTTCTGGGCGCGAGGAAAGATGTGTGTTTGGCACTGCAGAGCTAGCTTGTGGAAAAGGGAAAACAAACTTAAGTGCACACATACAAAAAAAAAAAAAATCGCTGGTAGCATAAAGCATCAATACACTTTGGTGCATGACAAGAATGTCATTTTTTAAACCTAGATTTTCAAACGAAGATCGTGAATGCAGGCAACATTATACATGAGTAAAACGAAAAAAGGAGCAGATAGGTGAGTTTAAAACACGAAAAATGTATAAGAGAGGGGCGACAAAGCAAAAGGCTCCTCATCCTTTGGGACACATTGTATGGAGATATTGTAAGGAACATATCTAAAACTAATGTTTCCGATTGAGCACTTTCTTTGCTGTTTGTAATAAAAGCTGAGGTATGTGTACGAGTATATGATTATATATGTTTATAAGGAGTATAAAACGATTTCCGTCCTACCAAAAATAAAGTTTGAGTGTGTATTTGTATGTATGTGTGTTGTTGTCGTTGTTTTTATAATTGTGTTGGTGCTTCGCATCTTTAGGTTTGAAAAAAAGAAATATGGATAAGGTTTCATAGTTATGTGTAACGTTGGTGAAATTTGGACAGCAGACATTGACGTCATCAACATAGTTTAACCGAAATCTAAAGCGGGCAATGTTAATTTTATGCAGTGTGCTTCTCTTTTTTTTCCCCGTGGAATGTTTCCCACTTTGTATGAGCCACAGCTTTTACAAAAACACTTTAAGTATCAGCGAGGGAAAATTGGGTTAACAGCTTAATAAGAATATACCGCCTGCAACTAATTAGCTGTAACGGAAAGTACATGATACCTTTCTTAATGTAAAGTGGCTGCGGGATTTGTTGGGTGAAGTAAAGGAAAATTACTGCAACTAAGCGTCTTTTTCATACTGCTTACTATTCCTTAGCGACACACCGCAGCATTGAACTGTTTACCTGTCCTAAACCTAAGAACTCGGCTAAAAGTCTGCCTGTAGTGTTACGGCCTCCAACATTTGAAAGGTTATTTAGAATCTATGCACATTTTAAAGCCTGTTGCTTTGTTAACTGAAACAGACTTAGAAGATTTAAGAAAGAAAAAAAAACTACATTAGACACTCTACAGTTAGGTTACGTCCTTCGCCTTCACCGATCGATTGGCGTGTGCCGTTTACTGGTGTCGGCAATCGTTATACATGTACATGTAATTAATGAGAACCAGTCTCTCCAGTTTCCAGGCGGCGGGTCAGTTCACCGCTGAAAGACTTTCCCATCGGTTGCTCCGAGCAGGCAAAAAAAAAAAAACATCACTTCCATTGCATAATACTAAAAGTATGAAAAAAGCCTTGTTTTCTATCAATTCTCTTCTCTTTCTTGATCACCCCCCTCTTTTTGCTTCTCAGCATTAGTTGTATTTTAATTTAGTGATCGCAGAGTGGCTCCAAAACTCAAAATGTTACCTTTGTTCTTTCATAAAAAATATTATAGCGCTAATAAATAAAGTGTTATCCTAACTTGTAAAAGCAGTGGCCAAAGCTGGGGAAAATTTATTAAAATCCACTGAGTGAGACTGAGAAGTGGTGGCATGCAACAAGCTTTGGAAAACATGGCCCTACTTTGCGATTAGCACAATGCAACAGGTTAGCAAATGTACGCGTTATTCTCCAGTTTGAATACTAAAAAAGACGTAAAATGTCTAAGTCAATATTCTGCAGGTTATGCAAACAACAACAAAATAGCCACAATAAGACTTTGTTGGGAAAACGGCAGGGTAATAAAAATGAAACATGATTAATGACTGGAAAATGTCGGCCAGCGGCGGCGGGAGAGCTGAACATGGTTGGAGCGACGAGCGTTTGGACTAGACACGTCACAAGGCTAGTTGCACCAGACAAAATATTTTTTATTTTAGCAACGTCCATTGATTTGTTTCTTGATTTGTAAAATTATTATTATTATTATTATTATTATTATTATTATTATTATTATTATTATTATTATTATTATTGTTGTTGTTATTTTTTTTGTTTGCTTGTTGTTGTTGTTTTTTTTGCTATTAGTGTTCTTGTTAGTTGCATAATAGTATACAAACAAAACAGAGAGAGAGAGAGAGAGAGAGAGAGAGAGAGAGAGAGAGAGAGAGAGAGCGAACGCGAACATAATGGAAAGTTAGTCAGATTTTAAACAAAGAAGAATGATATCAAAATAAAAGGGGGCAAGGAAGGCGGAAAGATTTGGGAAGGTTCTACAGCCGCACGTAGCATCTGGATAGCCTACATCTAGAAAAGGGTCCGAATTTTGGGACAATCAGTATAATTTATGTAATATTAATAACGAGGACTAGAGAGTTCTATCACAGGCTATACGTGTATAATATAACTAAACCGGTTGTTCAAACATGATACATGATTCGATGTGCTAACATTACTTCAATGTAATGTTGACATGCCTTATCATAACGTAATCTAAAAAGCGGTGACCTACATGATAGTATAAACCAAGACAATCTATTTGGGTCGAGCTGTCTGCACAATTAAGGCGGTGACATTCAGCAAGGCCTTGGCTCGTCAAGCTTTGCAATGTATCCTGCAGGGCTGCGGTGCATCTTTTTGTATATTTGTTTTCGATACCATAAAAACCACAATAGAGAAAACAGTTTAAAAAATCGTATTTTAAATGGTGCTATGACATTATTGTAACAAAGACCCGATCTGTTTTTCTTTCCGTTTTCCTTTTTCACTTGAAAGACACCCCTGCCCCCCCCCCCCCCCCCGCCCCAAAAAAAAAAATCATAAAAAACAACAACAACAAAAACCACCATGACTATGTGCATGAGATAATATCATTTTTGAAACAAAAGATGCTTATTTAAACCTCTTATTGTTTTATGAAAATATGTAATAATTGATATAAGCATTTTTAGGGGGTATAACAGTTTCTGAAATCTTTCCAATCACAATAGGGTTAAAGAAGGCATTGCCGGGCTAGTTTGATCCCATTTTATTTACATGGTTTGGCCTAAATTTCATCTTTCTGACTTTGAATTTTTTAAAGGACCTTTTTAACAAGGTGTAGAAAATGTGTTGTCAATGCAAGAAGAGCCGATTTAGAGAAGACACTCAGATAATTAAATAGAAGCAATCTAGTATACACTAGGCACTTTTACAGAATCCTGCTTCACTAAAACACCATTATTGTGATATCCCCACATTTTTCAATATTCCTAATCTGCCAAACTTTCACCAAGTTGCGGCTTACCATCCAGACCACAATTTTCTATTTCACTCCTGAAGCTCCTGAAACTCAACACATTTTGTTGAGAACTCCGTTGGAGTTTTCGGATATCCCTGCAACGAGTTGATAGATTTTCTAAAATTTGCAGAAATTACTCGTATTTTATGTATAGATCTATGTGCATCGGCTCTGCCTTGTCTGAATTCTTCAGGAGTATGATACAACATTTATAGGAAATAGCAGAAGGGTATCACAGAAAATAAATAAATTGTTCCATTGTAGTTTTTGTGACAGGTAACGAATCTTTCGACTCCATCATTTGATTAATACCAGAAACTTGGAGTAGGTGGAAAGAAGGAATGCCAAAAGTGCTACCAGAAAAACAAACATTCAACAACAAATAAGGACTATGCCAATTCTTTCCCAATCACAGGTACATGTATTTCACTCATTATTTTTTATTTTTTTTATTTCTTGTTTAGTTTTTACTCCTACTCAACTGTTCATGCTGCTTTAAACTATTAAGGATTGTTGTGTAAATAAATTTTGACTAGAAAAGGTTTATTTAAAAAAGAATGCAACCAGTTATTATTTAAAAAACGGATGCTTGAAGTAAACGCACTTTTTTAAATCCGTATAAATACAATCTCAGAAACTGAGCTGGGTCTTCACCCGCCGTAATGCCAAAATGACGCATCTCAGCTCGCGCCACACAGCCTCTCCCTTTTTTATCATTGTGACATCACTTCGTACACCACCTCGCTAATACATTGTATCTAGAGTCTCTGGTATTAATCTGGTAGATTGGAAATTCTGTGATCTCGTGACCTTCACCTTGGTCAGAACTAGGAAGAGGACCAAAAGTGGTAAATTTATGTGAACAACCCTCTTGAAAGTATTGTTACACAACAGGTTTTGGTTAATAATTTTCCTATATATAATACCTTGTTCAATGTAATTTGAAAATTTAAAAATGGATTTATTACTTAGGCATGTTGTTACCTTACTCGCATGTATTGTTAACTTTCGAACTTTTCAAAAACTCGGGAATTTGTGGATTTAAAAAGGCAAAACGTATAGAAGCCTTTCAGGTGTAGATCCAGACGACCTGTTAGAATCTAGGTCTGATATTTTTAAATCCAAGTTTCTCGTTGCCGTCATCAGTATACCTTTATCTACTTGCTTTATTGTCAGGTCAAAATGATTTGACATTTTTTTCACCTAGATAACATCATGAGATGTTTTAAATTATCTAGCATCATCGAACTTGGGTAATTATTCCTCCTGGGCTTTGAAAGGGTATACATGGCTGGACAGCTATGGTTTTATGGGAGGGTGGGTTTGTATTACATATGCCTATGTGCGGAAAATCGAACAAGCGAGCTTCTTTTTCATTTAATGTCGTGTTAACTCGGGCAACTGCAGCAGACCGTGCAACGGGCCCGCCATATCATGCGATGGACTAATTAATGATAGCATTCGATTTCATATCGCGTCAGGGTAGCTCCAGAATTCATCATGCCGAAAGGCATTCGCACAAACTCGTAATACAAGTACAATCATGTCCGAAGTGACAAACGCCGTCTCCGCAATGTAGGACTGAAAGTCGGTCAGGACAGGGAGGTTAACCTGTCAAACTTCTAAGCAGCCATTTTATTTTGTGTGTGGCATTGCCTACTCGTAGGCTACTACATGGTAGCGTTCACCAAATCGGCTGTTGTTGTGTTGTAAGCACTAGCGACAGAAAATTGTATAGGAATGAAACTTTCATCCCTACTCGCCGACTTCAGCGGGCCCTTGGCCCGTTTTCACCTCGTCGCTGTGAGAGAACTCATTATAATTATTTGGACTGGTCACATTTTCACTGACCATTTTTTTTATATCGAGGAAGCATCGTAGAAAAAAGTTGATTTGATTTTTGAAATGAGCAATAAAAATTCTAGGGGTTCTTATATGCAGAATTTCCTATTGTGAAGTTAAAAAAAAAGTTGTTTTCCTGATGTGCCTGTGTGGAATTGTGGCGTGTCCTGTCTCATTGATAGATCTAGTGTGTATGAATGTGTGCATGTTTTTGCGCAGAATCAGTGTTCTTACGTTATTGGCGATCACACACGGAAAAATATGCGCGGCTCTGTGTGTTCGGCGACTCTGATAATTGTTCATTATTTTAGTCCCAACAGAGAGCCATCGAACTTCGGCATGTAGGCATGTAGGTGACCTCATTCTTCCCTCGCCTAAAATAAACAATTGTCAGAGTGTCGGCCGTAGGCCTACGTGCAAGGGGACAAACTTTTTTTTGCACAGCATGCAATATCGTTCCCGACCAGGAGCGGTTCCTCTGTATAAAAAAAAAAACACACACACACAACAACAACAAAACAAAAACAAACAAACAAACAAAATAAAACAAAACAAGAGAAGAGATAGAGAGAAGAGAGAGAGCAGAGAAGAGAGAACCGAGAAGAGAGAGCAGAGAAGAGAGAGAAGAGAGAGAGAGAGAGAGAGAGAGAGAAGAGAGAGCAAAGAGAGAGAGAGAGAGAGAGAGAGAGAGAGAGAGAGAGAGAGAGAGAGAGAGAAAGAGAGAAGAGAGAGAGAAGAGAGAGAGGGAGAGAAGAGAGAGAGAGAGAGAGAGAGAGAGAGAGAGAGAGAGAGAGAGAGAGAGAAGAGATAGAGGGAAAGACAGACAGATTGAGTTGCAGTTAAGTTTGTTTAACGTCCAACATCAGCACTATATATGCTATACTGTGGACGGGCCCCAAGACTTACTTCAGACAATTTTATCATTTGCCACACTAGAGGCAGGGCGGGGATACCATGTTCACATTAAACTGACACCGACCCAACCAGTAGGGGGTAAAATCGCCAGGGCTCGAAACACTCCTGCTTCGAAAGCCGATTTTCTACCAAACGCCTACCGCACCCCTCTCCACAGAGAGAGAGAGAGAGAGAGAGAGAGAGAGAGAGAGAGAGAGAGAGAGAGAGAGAGAGAGAGAGAGAGAGAGAGAGAGAGAGAGAGAGAGAGAGAGAGAGAGAGAGAGAGAGAGAGAGAGAGAGAGAGAGAGAGAGAGAGAGAGAGAGAGAGAGAGAGAGAGAGATGACAGTTTACATTGCTGCTCTGTAAGCTCGTCGGCTGGTAAACAGAAAAAATAATCTTTGAGTATCTTTTTATCTTAAGCGCAGGTATTCTATTAACTGAATGGAATCAATATAAATCAGATTTCCCTTATTATGCGAAAATTTGTTCACTCCGTTCAGTTCAGTGACTTAAACTGTACTTTATAAAATCTCGCATCCAAAGTCTTGCAAAATGATTTCAAGGGTATTCCTATTCCACCTTTCCAGTGATATGCTTCCGAATAACCCTAATCCTAGATTCCTACTACCCTATTGACCGCTAAAACTCCCTCGAAAGTCATATTGAATATTACATGTTGACTATTTTAACTAGAACTCTATTGTTGACTCTTCAGCCAGCAACGAATTGTGCCTGGAATGGGTTTCAATGCTGTCACAGTGTCAGCAGCCAGCACCCCCTTGTCAAAGACTGACCACCCAGCTGTGCGGAATTTCTTGCTCAAACATGTGGGAAATATGGGGGCTAAATTTTACATGCAAAACAGCCTCAGTATTGCTGCTTGCAGCAACAAAAATCAAGAAGCGTTGAGGAGGTTAAGTCGTCTCTTTGCTGGCAAACCACTGTCTCAGACGGTCACATTATACTGACACCGACCTAACCAGTAGGGAACACAACCGCCAGGATTCGAACTTGGGACCTTTTGCGTCGGAAGCCGATGTTCTACCCATGGACCACCGCGACCCCCAGAGAGAGAGAGAGAGAGAGAGAGAGAGAGAGAGAGAGAGAGAGAGAGAGAGGGAGAGAGAGAGAGCAGAGGAGAGATAGAAGAGATAGGGAGAAGAGAATAGAGAGCAGATTAGAGAGAGAGAAGAGTGAGAGAGAAAGCAGAGAAGAGATATAAGAGTGAGAGAGAAAGCAAAGAAGAGAGAGCAGAGGGAGAAACGAGAGAGATCGAGAGAGAGAGAGAGGGTGAGAGAGAAAAAGAGAGAGAGAGAGAGAGAGAGAAAAGAGAGAAGAGATTGAGAGAGAACGAGAGAGAGAGAAGAGAAGAGAGAGCAGAGGGAGAAACGAGAGAGATCGAGAGAGAGAGAGAGGGTGAGAGAGAGAAAGAGAGAGAGAGAGAGAGAGAGAAAAGAGAGAAGAGATTGAGAGAGAACGAGAGAGAGAGAAGAGAAGAGAGAGCAGAGGGAGAAACGAGAGAGATCGAGAGAGAGAGGAGCAGAGGGTGTTCACGTGCTAGTCCAAGGTGAAGCGACTCGAGACTGTTAGTGTGGTTAATATTATGTGTACGATATATTCATTGCTCATGGATATAGACGTAGTAATATCAATCGCCCTCTCGATTCGGCATTCCCGCACTGAACTTGCCGACCGTATTTACTTTTACCCAAGAATACAACATACAACACAGCTGCCTTGCGACCTAGTGTGGTGCACTTCCAAATACACGGGACATGTATAAACTTGTGTAAAATGGTTGGTACATACGCGCCAAAAGCTTGGAAAAATAAGTCATATTATTTATAAATAATATGTCAACATTTATATTTTTAAAAATTGATTCAATACAAATCAAGTCATAGGACAGTATAATTCTTGATCACTATGTAGGTCATCTTCCTGATCCAAATGTAACAGACATCAATTAATATTTGCGCTTCATCAGAGTGAGCGAAGCATTTTTACATTGATTTGAAATGAAAATACATTGCACAAACATCCGTAATTTTTCACGTCTAGAATACAAATTTGAAATACAATGATATTGATAAATGCAATTATTCAAACGACCTCCATCTTAGATCAAAGGCAGAGCAGTAAGCATTGAAGTTTCTACACACCGCGGATCCGACCTACAGTAAGCTATACTTACATAACTGTTACGGGCAAACTGCATTTCAATGTTTTCCATAGTTATGGTACATGTTTTTTTGTTTGTTTGTTTGCTTTGATTTGTTTCATAGTTTTTGTTCGTTTTGTTGTTTTTTTTTTTGTTGTTTTTTTATTAATGATGCATATAAAACGTATAGTTCTGTCTATATTGTCCTTATTCTTGGACGCTCTTTTTAACCGTCTCAAGTGTTCTTTCCTAAGGGATCAATACTGATCTACATTGAATCCACCGGGAGGCCGCCTTAAAGCCTACGTGCTTCGGGTACATGGCTGTGTATTATCAATTGAATCAAAGTATCGACAATGTCTGGTTCATGATGTGTGGGTCACACTACTTTAGAAAATGTATCCGGTAATAATATTCAGCATTAGACTTAGTGAACTAACATTAACAAATTACGTCTCTACTCACCCTGTTCATCCACACGACGTAAACCCCAAATATTCAAAGTCGTCTTCACCAGTCCGTGGAGTCTATGCTTAGAGTTGGATTGGAATTACGTTGTACCGGTACCAAAATACGTTGGGACTGCTAGTATCATTGTAACTTGTTAAATCCAGTGACGTTCCTTGTCATTAGGGAACCCTAAAATTAATATGATTTGGTAGAAGTTGCTTTTATTTCAAAGATGGAACGTTGAAATCCATATTATTATTGATAAACACGTGTGTAAATCCTCATACCTTATTCTTAACCTTCACCGTCACTTGTTATTTGTATTACAGTAACTATAAGCCATTTGTGAGTAGTTTTCACCCGGTGACTTATAGAGAAAGAAAAAAGCAAGAACGGAACTTTTTTTTCCAACAATAAACCAATTGTTGGTATTTATTGCAAATGGTGTCGAATAGTTATGTTATAACTAAGCATATCTATCTATCAATCTAGCTATCAACCCATTTACTTCTCTGTCTACTTATCTATGTCAGATCAATACATGTACCGGTACTGGTGTAGATTCAATCATGAATGAGCACCAGAAAGAAAACAGTGAAACGAAACTATGCAATTGCAGAGATTAGATGACAATGGGGAGAGCAGTAGCTCAACTGCGGGAGGAAAGTGAGTTGAAAGAGGAGGATAAGAGCAAGAAGGGATGCATTCGGAGAGGGAGTAAGAGGAGCAGCCGCAGGAGCAGAAGAGGCAAAAAAATGAACAGGAGGAGGAACAGGTGCAGGCAGAGTAGGTGGTGCAAGGTGGGCAGAAGAAGGAGCAGAGGGAGGACATGCAGGATGAAGAGCAGAGGTATGAGGATAGCGGAGGAAGTACAGGCTGGAGGAAGAGCAGGGGGAGCAGGAGAAGGAGGAGGGAGGAAGGGCAGGAGCAGGAACATCAGCAGCTGTAAGCCTACTATACCTTGAAGAAGAGATATATAGATAGAAAGGGGGAGAGAGAGAGTGAGAGAGAGAAAGAAAGAAAAAATGAGAGAAACAGAGAGAGAGATAGAAAGAAAGAAAGGATAAGAGAGAGAGAGAGAAAGAGAGAGAGAGAGAGAGAGAGAGAGAGAGAGAGAGAGAGAGAGAGAGAGAGAGAGAGAGAGAGAGAGAGAGAGAGAGAGAGAGAGAGAGAGAGAGAGAGAGAGGGTATAACCATTGCCGAGATTATGGTTCAGAATTAAATTCACACAAAAAAAAATCAAGTACTATTTTCAGAAAAGAACAACACAGAAAGAAAATTGAGGAATACATAATTGGTTTTTATCTTAAAATTGGCACCATTAAAAAAATAATTGCGCAGATTTTTCACAGCCCATGAGTGGCGGTGAATGTTAATGGAGTCGGATGGGTGATTAAAACTATAAAAGTAAACCTGTTTGGGGAGTTCTTAGTGATAATTTAAATTGGTTGATCATTGTGCCCTCCCAATTCGCTGTTGGTGTGGTGTATGTTTCCAATTCCTAGTCAAGCGACCCAGCGCTAGTCTGTGGTTCACATGTAGCTGGGTGTCTGTCCACTTTAAATTTAATGTCGTCGTATAACTTCCTGCTGGGTCTGCCTTTCCCTTCTCTATTCTAAGAATGGGATTGTTTGAGCGAAGTTGTCGTGACTTGATATGTGGCCAAAATAAGACAATTTGTCGTATACTTTCCATTACTTCTCTTTTAAAGTTTAACACCGAATGTTCTCAAGACTTCTTCCTTTGTTATTCTGTTTTTGCAGCTTTTTCTTGCTAGTCGCCGAAATACCCACCATCTCGGAAGTTTTTTAGATTTTCTTTAACTGATCCTTCCTAGAGCGTTCTTGTTGTGTCGCCGTATACACTGTAGTAGTAAAGAAAATACAGTAGGTTTATTGCTCTGAGCACAGGTTTTTCTATGGCTGAGTTAGATTTTTTTTTAAATTTCTCTTGAGATAGAAATAAAAGTCCTTTACTTTCATAAACGTTGATTTTGCTTGAGCTATTCTGATCTCTATTTCTTTGGCGGTTTTGCCATTACTAGTTATTGTTTGACCGATGTATTTGCATTGCTGAACTTGTTCAAGCTATTTTGCGTCTACTATAATTTTGACTTGGACATCTTTCTGTTCACTAACGACCATTGTTTTGGTTTTGCTCAGGTTCATGTCAAGCCCTTTTTCTTTACCGCTTTTATTACACTTTGCAACATCAAAATATTTGGGGCTGTCTTTCTTGTTGCTTGCTATCAGGGCCGTGTGGTTGGCGTACCGTATGTTATTTATATTTGTTCCATTGATATTAATTCCTCTTATGTGGTTTGGTTCCCGGAATATGTAGTCTGTGAATATATATTGTGCTATTCTTTTTTTTTTTAATACGGGAGGGAATTGTATTTTCTTTCTTTATGTAAATTTGTGTAACAATTGCAGTCTCCCTTAGTTTGCACCACCAGTCCCCAATGTGCATAATACATTATAAACCTAAATGTTAAAAATGACGTTTATATACATATATATATATATATATATATATATGTGTGGGTGAAATAAAAAATGGAATTAAAAAAAATTAACATCAGACGTTCCACACTTATTGTGTACAGAGGAAGAGCATGAACTCTGGGTGTCTTAACAATAGATAATTTAATGCCAAGTGACGCCCTCGTAGCAAGCTCCTCACGGACATTTTGCTTGTACTCTCAAGGCTACAGCATAAAAAAGTTTCAATCACAAAGTATCAGAAAAACGAATCCATATGGCAGTTGTTTTTTTTTTTAAGACACATGCTCAATAAAAGAAATCACATACATTGTACATGTATAATTATTTAAACAGAACAATTTTAGTAAGCAACAAAGTTTCACACCATGATCCATGAGAATTTACTTATCACACATCAGAAAAAAATTATGGGAAAATTTGGAATCTACAGTAGTAGAAGCATGACATAGGTCTACTGTACTACATGTAACAATAAAGGCTTTTAAAGACAATTAAATTTGGACAATTTAAAAAGATATATTATCTTATTGTGATTTTGCCATCAATACTTGCGCTTCAAATAGCCTGTATAAAAAAAGCCGACATCTTATTCCCATACATGTACATGTTCTATGCTTACAGCTTCTCTGAATTCTCAGTAAAATCTGATAAGTTTATGTATTGACAATTCATGTACTCTGAACCTAACATAGACAAATTGTAAACCTATGTCTTTTAGATGGCAATTGAATTTTTATAATTACCACTGCATTGTTGTTTTTTTTAATACATATTTTTTAGTTTCTGTTCTATAAAGTTGATGGTTCAGACATAATAGAGCTACATGATGCACAAAAATACATGTAAAACTCTGTCAAACAAAAGGATCATTGTGACACATTGATTATATTTGGATTTTTTATAAACCATTTCATTTATATTTCAGGTACCCGGTACTCCTGTATGTGGCACTATTGTCAGCTGAGATATTGCACATTTGAATATTTGTGATTTTTTTTCTTCTTTTTTTTCTGAACATGAATAATGAGTTATTGTGTCCCTGTTTTCTGGTGAGATCCATGCATGTTAGATTAGAGATAGCAGATCCAGATATATTTAGATGGCATGGTTTTGTTTCTTTTTTTTTTTTTATCATAAAATGGGTCAACGCATCTAACCACAAGACTGTAAGAAATGGAGTTCATGAGCTTAATTTGCTGCACAATGTTCAAATTAGAAGAAATCAAGTTTTTTCTTAAACTTTAGCATATATATACATAGCCAATAATAAGTTTTTTGTCTCATGCTAGATGAGTTCTAGAGCTAAAAAACATGCCCACATGTTGATGTGGTATAATACATTACATGTACACAAATCATACACTTATACAGGCATACAGTTTGCTATAATCTACACAGTCATACATCAATATTTAGGTACATAAAGATTTTGTGCAAAGCATTACATGCACACGTTTTTGGTTGACACCAAGGATCATATATCTGTGGTCTTAGTACTGATATTTTGAAATCAATATACAACGGTAATATATGTAATGAATAAAAACATGTCTTAACCCTTTCCACGGCAAGTGAGTGTAATCGACCCGAATGCTCTGTGATTTGCCTTTAACTTGAGTTGTATTGTTTGCATTTGGCTTTAACTTTAAGTAATCCTCAATATGTATGTTGTGGTCTGTTTCAAGGGTCAAAATTTGAAATATTGGTAATGGAGTGTAAGTAGTATCTGTTTGAATTTTTTACCTTTACCTGGCAAGGGGATGTATCACACCCGTACACTATAAACTATTTATATAGTTATTGGCAAGGGGGTGTATCACATCCGCACACTATTTATATAGAAAGCTAATTACTGGCAAGTGGGTGTGTCACACCTGTACACTTACATGTATAAACTGAAATGAAATACAGATATTGCATAACACTGGACTTGAATAGAATTTATGAAAATATAATTTGTAATGCTGCTAGTCACAACAAGTGTAACAAACAAAGCATGAAACCACTGCAACTCATTCTGAAGCTTTGTACAGGTGTTGGAACTAAAATAATGTTCTCCTTGAATGCAGCAATTTTTACGATCTGTATAATAAACTGTTACGCCCTGACAAAATTATTATACAATTTATGTAGTGAATAAAATGGCTATTGACAAGATGTAGACACTTGAACAGTTCTGACAGAGAAGCACAGCATGCTCTAGGCAGATGTTCATATCACAGATGTGACAGGCAGAAACGGACAAGAGCATTAAGTATGAAACTAGACAGTGCATGCAAAAAAAAAAAAAAAATGCTTATAATTATATTAGTCAAGTTGTACCTTGGAAGGATAAAATCCCGAGAAAGGCTCTATTATGGGAAACTGTCAAGCATAACAACGACAATAAGATAGATGTCTTAAGTTCAGCGTCCATTGTTGTAGGGACAAGGATGAGCTTGCATACCAACCGATTTTATGGGAACCAAGTCATGGAAAAATAAGTGTGGGAATGCAGCAAAGAATATACGGTGCTGATATCAAACAATTTGTAGAGGACACAGGCATTCCAGGGGAAAAACCTTGCCAGCGAATTAAAAGACAAAGAAAGATGGAAAACAGTCAAAGAAAATGTTTGATTGTGGTCGACTAAGTGAGTAGGTCAGAAGGAGCAGTGCCTTTGATTTCTGGCTGCCTTGTCTCTTTTTACGGGCAGTTCCTGGTGAAACTAGAATTTTGATTCATTGAGCACAAGAGCTTTTTTTCCCCTTGGAATTTCTGTGGAAGGATCCGTTTGTTACGTCTCACGGTACCCACCAAAGCCCTGTTCTTATCTGCGAGGTCAAAGTCTGTGAAGTAGCTGTTACAGGTGACATTTCACCCATTCCATGGCCATGTTTGCAGTGATCCCCAGATATCTTTATGTTCACCATATGTCTATTTGCTCAAAATATGTCATGGGTTTAGTACACCCACTTGCTAGAAATCAGAGAGCTCATAGCATGCTGGGGAAAGGGACATATGGCACTTGATATGTTTTTTGTTTTTCTTTTCAAAATAAATTTTTAAGACACGTCACACTCCAAGACAAAGTAACATAAGAGTAAAATGAATCATTTCAGCATGCGCATTTTCTTATGGGTATGTGTGAGATTCCTAGCAGTTACATCTCTGGACACGCACTTGTTTACACCAGTTAAGCAACTCATCATACCTTCCGCTTCCACATTTTCTGAGCTAAGTGGACAATGGTCTTGCGTGATGTAGATAGACCATTTGTTGTGAAATATCAGCCCTAAGTTAGATGTTTTTAAATATTATGAAAATCCAACACTCCTGCAATCAACATAAATTAGCAAAAATTAAACAGACAATACTCAAAATAATCTTTGGATAAGATATGTAAATAGGTGCATACCTAAATAGATTCTTTTATGCATAATAAATTATAACTGCACTTCTCATAAGATATTGATTGATTTTAACAGAGCAGTCATTCCAAGGGAATCAGATTTGGATAATAGAAAGTCATATGACTATGATTTACCTTTAGGTCAAGTTTATTGTGAGTATAAAGCCAAGTCCTGAGGATTATACTTTTACTTGTTTTGTGTGTGTGTGTGTGAGACTTTAAAAAAAAGAATTAGCATTGATCAAAAGTAAAGTTTAAGAGACATTATATTTAAACACTGCAGTGATCAATTTCTGCTGTATATTTTGATCTTACACATTTAGAGAAAACCATTCTCCTTATAAAAGCTACATGTATACTCCTGCAAATGTGACACAATTTTTTTAGATTAAATATTAAACAGCCATTCATAATATCAAAACAAAGACTGAAAAAAGATAAAGTTCATGCACCACTTCCTCCACACACAGAACAGATAATGAGATATATTATTTGAAACACAAGCACATATGAGTTATTGGTAATATTACAAAATCATAGATGTTACATGTACAACTAAGCCTATCTCCTTAAATATTAACTCAAGAATGAACCCCTATGTAAACATAAACCTTTCACTGCTCTATTACAAAACATGAGGAAGGATATGGTTCAGTTCAGGCTGCCAATGGTAAGATAATATCTTGGATTGACAGGTATAGTACTTATGGCTTGAAATGAGCTGTTAACATTGTCTAATTGTATTGTTACTGTTTTTCTCCATACATGTTTGAGATTACATGTATTTGTAGGTCTTTTTTGTCTGCTTTCAATTTGTGCTTTTTCTTTGAATATATCCATCGTAGCCTTGGTGCAATCAATAGAGCATGAGTGTACATCTTTTTGGACCTAAGTACAGATTCAACAAAAACAGTTATAAAACTTGGGTATCTTTTGCCTTTTTGTTACAATAACAAAGGTAGCTAAAGCGATACCCTCATTGACATTATTTTCTTAGAAATAATATTTAAATGCTACATTTCATTAACAGATTGATTTACTTTTACAGTCCAAGACATTTGACAGAGTGTGCCACGATAGATATACATATTTATTTAAACAAAAAGCAGAATTGAGCAGACAGATAAGATCTACAAATATATGTAAATGTCCCTGTAAACAACAAAATATCACTTGCTCTAGCAAAATTATGGTCAAGATGACAATATGTTAGAAACATTAATGTTGTCCTGAGTTTGTGTTTCAGTTTCTCTGGTCAAAAATTCAAGAAGATCATCTCCAGTTTCAACTCCAATATGATTCATTGATGCTGGTGCGTTGAAAGCCTCAATGAATTGAGTTTGAGTTGCTGTAGAAAAAAACTCCAGCAAATCATCTCCAGTTTGCACTGCTCTCTCATCTCCAAATTGAGAATTTTGAGTTTGAGTCTCCCTGGTGAGAAATTCCAATAAGTCATCACCTGTTTGTGTGTGAGTCTCTCTCGTCAGAAATTCAAGTAAATCTTCTTCTGTCTGCGTTACAACATCATCATACCAGTTCCTTATTTGATCAGTCTGTGTATGAGAGTCTCTTATAAATTGTTCCAGTGTTTGCGTCCCTATCTCCATGCCAAGATCAACTGCCTGCAAAGTTTCCATATTAGCAATTGTCTGCGTTCCCATTTCATAGCTGATAACCTCCCCTTCCTGTATATTTGGAAGATCACTTGACATCTGTGGTCCCATGTGTAGACTTAGACAATCTAATGTTTGCAAAGTTGCAATACTAGTCATTGTATGTGTTCCCATGTCCAAGTCTGAACCTTTCATTGTTTGAGTTTTCTCCCATGTCACACCTGATGTTGTCTGTGATCCAACTGCAAAGTCAAGATTGTCTAAATGTAAGTTCCTCATATTGGGCAATGTTTGAGTTCTCAGAGTTGTCATATCCTCCTGTGTCTGAGTTCCAGTCTTAAAGACCATAGCATGCAAGGATGAGACATCAGCCATGGTCTGGTTTTCAGTATCCATGCCTAAACCATCTACAGTGGGAAAGTTTGTTGCCCATCTTGCATCTCCCACTGTTTTTGTCTCTATTTCCAAATCAGTATTGTCCCCAGTTTCCCATACCATTGTGTTAGACCCTTTTTGTGTCTGTGCTTTAAGATCTTTTACTGCCGTCTCCCAGCTCATATTGACTGTTGATGATGTAGCTATGATATTATCTGCTGTCTGTGTTCCCATATTTAAACTTGAATAACTTTCTTTCTGTAAAGTCAAGATTTTATCTATTGTATTTTGATTTACCTCCAGTTCACAATCGCTTTCCATTTCCATACTTTTACCCATAATTGTCTGTGTGCCCGTATCCAAAGCTTGACAGTCCACTGTCTCTTTTGCCACCTCCCAGTTTTCAGAAGCCATAGCTTGTGCTTCCATCAACAAATTAAGATCATCAACTGCCTGCACGGCTGTCAGATTTGTCGGTGTTTTTGTAGCAGTATCTAAACCTCCTCCAACTTCCATTTGTGAGGATGAGAAAGTTGTTATTGTTTGGGTTCCCATCTCCATAACTAGGTCTTCAATAGTTTGTGTACCCATCTCCCACATTAGATTGTCAAATGTCTGTGTTCCCGTGTCCCAGGCAAAATCATTTATTGTTTGTAAATCTGTATCTTCACTATATTTATCACTTGATGTTGTACTAACCACTGTGAAAGACTCTGGCTGATTGACCATATCAAGATTAGTTATTGGAGAAACTAAGTATGGAGTTGTATTGATGGAATTGAGGTCAAGCTCATGTGAATTTGTCTGGCATGAATCATCTATAGCCCCCAGCAATATACTGCGCAAGGACTCTCTTGATCTATCTATGGGCATATTTTCACCATTGGCAACTTTTTGATCCATATCTAAAAAGAAATTAGAATCATTATTAAATTCACTTGTATGTTGATAGATCAGTGGAATAGATGATGAAAGAGATTCACAGTTGAAGTTGGGGGTTTGTGTCTCACTATATCTGACAATCTTGTTCATAGGATTTCTTCTAGATGTCTGAGTTGCCCTGTGTTTATTCAAAATTGATTTGGGATCAATCAATTGTCCATTCTGGCTAGTTTCTTCTTCGTGTCCAAGATATGGAATTTCAATGCTATGATTTTTAGATCCATGTAGACATTCAATTAACTCTTGTCTAGAGGTTTGAGTATGAGAATGATGAAGCTTTGGCAAACCAGATAAACAATTTTTGTCTGGCAGAGGTTGATCTGAGAGGCAGCTGAAATCTGTCTGTGTCGACATGCTGGTCAGATATTCTTCCATTCTGGATGCGAATTCTGGACCACTTGACTCAGAGTCTGACTTTTTTTTACCAATATCTAGTGAAGTTAGAAGATTCAAGTTCCAAAGACCGGATGTTGTTGGCGACACTGTCATGCTGGCCTTTATTGATCCAGATTGCAAAACTGAATTATCCAGTAAATGAGGCTTCTTTGATACAGAGGAATTTGTTTGGGAGCTAGAGCTCAATTTGATTGCACTTTGATTTTTCTGCCTCTTATTAGGAGATTTTTGTGTGCTTTTATTTATTTTTACCACAGGTACAGTTGAAGTTGCCATGGATGTCTTGCCAGTATACTCAGAAGTTTGCATTTCAGCCACACATGACTGCACAGGTGGCAAAGGAGGAGCTAACAAAATTGTCTGAATGCCCATTGAGATTTTATCTCTTGGACACTGAAAAGAAAAAGGCAACGTGTTTTGTAAGTGTGAAGCTGTCTGAACACTGACAGATTTTACATTGTCGCTCAAAGACTGGAAAGAGGTATGCCCATGTTGACATACAGTTTGATCTGACTTCGAATTCATAAACTGGACTCCAGTCAAGTCTGTTTGTAGCTCCACACTCTGCGATCCCAAAGGCAAAAATAACTGGCTAGATTGTTTAGGTAGGATAAATACAGGAGTTTCTTTCTTCCTCTCAATCTTTGGATTTGCCTTTTTTGCTTGTGTGACTCGCGTTTTTTTTACAGGCTTAGGTCTGTAAAGAAAGAAACAAATTTATTAGAGAAAGTTTAAACATTTAAGTAATGCATTAGATGTTCATCAAGTATAACAGAGTTTCTATATTCATCATAATTATGGTGATCATACAATGCCCAATTACTGCCTCATAGGTCTCAACACGCTTTGCTCCAAAAAAACAGTAAGTATCATCAAATTCTCAGCCGCTTGACTAAAATAACCACCAATCTTCTCTCAGACATGATCTGCACAAACGCCGCCAAGTATGAAGTTCCTTTCTTTCTTTCTTTTTTATTGGAGTTGGATAGTTGCCAGACGCCAGCTGCGACACTAGTCGTCAGTTGGAATGTGTGACTGTTAAGGCAGATGACAAGGTTAGAAATATACATGTCAAAGAGAAAAGAAGAATTTCTAAACGAAAGCTATTTGTTTGGAAACCATGTCAGTTTTTCTTTTTTAAACCAAGTTTTGCATGAACTAAATTAAGTTCTACTTAAATCGCGTTTGCTTTCACTGCCGCCGGGCGAACGTGAAAAACTTAAAATTCCACATTTGGTGGTCCACAATGACTGCCCTCTTCCCCCCTACGATCCACAACCAAAATTGTGTATTTTTGGGGCTTAAACAGGCCCTCTAATGCTAATTAAATCTTACTTAAAAGATTGCAAAGATTTGAGCATCACAATGGGCTAAGTTCGATGCAAGTGGTACATTCACTAAGTTCGTCTTAATCGCTAAGTTAGGAAAACCCTGTCGCACAGCTTTAAGACAATAACGTAGCCAATCAGTGCATTGCTTTTCTTATAGCTCAATGAAAGCAACAAACACGCCAATTCGACAGCCATCTTGAAAACCTCTGAATTCAATTTTTGAAATATTAAATAATAAAGCAATAAGTTTACATACATTGAACTTTTTTTAAAGTCACTTCTAGTCTCTCTTAAATGTATTCGATGCATTAAACATTACAGAATGGTGTTCTTTTGATAATTCCAATCTAGTAAATATGCGTCTTCTACTGCCGCAAACTTAAGGCTAGATCTACATCTAAACTTCCATGTAGAGCTAGATCTAGCGTTATTACTAATGAGAAACTAGAATCTATATCTTAGTTTATCTACTACAAAGTAAATTCAACGAAATTTATGAAATATTATGATCTATAAGCCTAGATATAATGTAGTCGCATCAGCATCAGAGTGTGTATGTGTGTAGTGTTGGGGGAGTGTCTGGGTTAGTGAAAATGTCTATTACCTTAGCCTAGTTTAACTTAACTATGCAAGCTTCTAAAAAAACAGTTGCATACCATCAACTTAAACTTAGCAGCTACAATTTTCGCTTAGCGTAGTTATTTTGACAAAAAATTGTGAATGTTGCATATGGGCCCAGGTTCTTAAAAAAAGTGGAATGTTTGTAGTTCTTCAAGAAAACTTTAAGTTTTAAAAAGTATACATATATATAACAACAGCTCATAAATTTTAGTATTTAAAGCACAGGAGAGTGTTCAAGAGGCATGATGGTGCTGAGCCTTATGTGAATATATATGTCGCAAGGAATAATGGTTCTTTATTTTTTTTGCAATAGAAGCTAGCCCAAAAAATTTTTTTTTGCAAACGCCCATTTATAAAAAAGGGAGATAAGTATTCGCTTCTGGCACAAAGCTATTGAGCAAGCATCTTAACCACATATTTTAATTATGTATGGGCTAAGCGAACCATTAAAATTAGTTTATACAAAAATGGTGTTATCTTTTAGAAACACAAGGCTGGAAACATACAAAAAGTGTCTTTTCGCATATGTACGGATGTGAAGAACTCCTTGGAGTCTTTTGCTGCACAAGACAAGAAAGTTTTTTTCTCAAGTGAATAGGACTAACCACTCAAATCCGAGCATATCCAAAAACCTATTGTTATGTTTCAGCCTGAGGAAAACATTGCATTAACTCAACTTTAACACAGTGGACCTTTATATTATATTTCTTAATGGGATAAATACATATTTAGGTTTATTCCATCTTATCCAAAAACAAAGCAAAAATTTCAAGTTAATTTAATTTATGTTTTCTATATGCATTCTTTCAATTATTTGAGCAATGAAGTTATGGGTGTTAAGATTTTAATCTGTTTTATTCAAAACAAAATAAAAAATGGGAACTCACTTAGGGGGAAAATTTGGTCTGCAATGCTTCTGTACATCACAGTGCCTTAACAGAGAGTCTTTCTTGGTATATACTTTCCCACACTGAGGGCAGGGAAAAGTCTGCCCACACTCCTCTTCATGGCGCTGACAGTCACGAGCCAATCCGAACCCTTTGTCACATTTGACACACTTGAAATTCTTTTCAGAGTGAACCTTCATATAGTGCTTGAAAAGAAAAAGGTAATAGCAAAGTAAAATACAGCAAGTGTTAGAAATAAAGAACTGTTTATCAGTGATAAGAAAATGACTTTGTTTTTTAATTAATTGTCCGTTTCAGCAGGTTTTTCATTATTTCAAGACCTACAAAAATAGAGATGAAAGAGGAGATACGGAAATCTGATTATAAAGTTCCTATGATTTGATCGCTGTGCATAAGTTTACGGTTTCTGGCAAATATTGCACACTCACACCATTTTGCATCTTTTCCTGAAAATTGCGCATATTTTTGACAACTTCTTACTGATTAGTAGCTGCTAGACTGAGATTTATGAGCTTTTGGAAAAAGTGGCAATCATAATCCAGATTATTTACTGGTTATGCTTTGAAAGTTAAGTGAATTCAAAGAGAAATTCTTTAAAGGTCCAAATGATTTTTTTATATATATAAGCTAGGAAAAACTGCAACCTACAAAATGTTTAAGTAGGCATTTGGAAACAGAACAATGAGTCTTGTCGCCTGCATCAAATTAATGATTTCCAAAATTCAAAACTGGTCATAAGTCCAAATATCGAAAAGATCCAAGCATACATCAACCTTAAAGCAGAATGCCTCAGCCTCTCTCAATCTCTCCCTTAATCTCTTTTTTTTGTATGCATGTGAGTGAAGGAAGCAAATGTGTATTTTCAAAAAGTAATGATATGGATATGAGAATTTTCAGGAAACCCCCTCACACCTTATGCTCAGACAAAATTCAAATAAAGAGGATCATGTAAAAAAAATAATGGGCTACATGAAATAACATAAGCTATAGTGACAAAAGGAAAAGTTTTCAAGATATGATTGCCCATTTGTAGTGAAGGGTATATTTTTTACCCTTTTTTTCATTTTCTTCGAAGAGATGATTTTTTTCTGACAACTAAATTGTATAATCATAAGCAATATCAAGTGATGATATTCACAACAAAATACTTAATTGTGAGAATTTAAAAACTTATTCATTTGAACTACACCCTTGATAGATAGTACAGTATAAACTTTGACTTTCATAAAACTCTGAAATTATACACTCCTGCCTTCTAGTGAGAACAAGACCTCTACATATTTTCAGTTAGAAAGACGTTTTTGGTGAGAAAAGATATCAACACCAACACAAGCTGCAAAGTGACACTTTAGTTTAAATGAAAAATCATGACAATTTGTTTTTACAACTTTCATTTACATTTCATGTTAAAATAAATCAAGATAAAAGAAAAGAAAAAGCTCACCACTCTGAGAATATCCATATTTTTAAAGAATCTCTCAGACGAATTATTATAATAGCAGGATGTGACAGGACAATGATACTGTTTTATGACATCTTTGGCAGTACATGTCACCTGTAAATAAAATATATAAAATTCAGTACGACATTAGCTCAGTTAAGAGTTTAATGACAAAAGAGTCCAAAAGATATATATCCGAATATTATTTGGATTTAAAAAATGTTAATGCACATTTTTAGTTACGAAGTTGAGATTGTGAAATCAACAGAGATTCACCAAGAACAAATATTTTTTTAAACTTATTACTCATAGGTTAAACCTTCAAAAGTTAACTTTCTAGGTCTTGAAACCACTGTAAATAACCAGAAAATTTCCACAAAATTCCTACCTGTGGCCACTGTGCAAAAATACCTAAAAATTACTGATTTACTGATAAACTTATTCTAGTGGTCTGCCTCTGCTAAATCAAATTAATAAATTACAATAAACTTTGCAGCATATAGTATTGTAATCATTTGTCCCTAGATGTTTGTGTATCTATTGGCAAGTGTTGATGCCTCTGGATTTAGTGGTTGTATTTGGTGGAATTTAGTTTTTCCCAATCCAGCTACAAAGTCACTATAAGACAAGAGAGACTCAGCCATGAACATTTTCCTCTAAGGAGCGAACTAGTCTAGTGGAAGAAACCTTTGAATGGCAAGGCGATTCGGTGCCGATGCATACAAGCCAAGAGCTCTATACCACAACGCCCAATCACTGTTTGACAATTTTCACAAAAATCTACTTATATTTCTAACCATTATGGAAAATTACCTAAAAGTTTCACATCTACTGAATTCATAGCAGTTCTCTTTTTAAAAAAATGAAAGAACATGAATTGAATGAGCTCTTTTGACATGTATTCATATACAATTATTGCAAAATGTTATCGAACAAGACACAACTACTTCCACCACCAAAACCAATCCTACTACTGCTATTGCTACTGCTTCTGCTATTACTACTACTACTGCTGCTGCTGCTGCTGCTGCTGCTGCTACTACTACCGCACTGCTACTACTACTACTACTACTACTACTACTACTACTACTACTACTACTACTACTACTACAACTACAACTACAATTACTACTACAACTACTACAACTACTTCTACAAATACTACAACTACTACTACTACTTCCGTTTGCACTTTATCAAAGTCATCATTTTTATCATTGAAATTTTTTTCATCAGCCTTACTAAGAGTGACAGATCATACTCTAAAGCAATGACTTGGCGTACAAGATTATTCCTCAGCATCTGCCTAATAGTGGGAGGTTTGACAAACAAAAATACTGCCTCTGTTCTAAACTGCATAACCTTTGTCTTTCTTTAACCCTACTCATATATCATGTTTTCACACCTGAATCGTATGTCGGGGGTACATTTTAACCCCATGTGCCGTCAAGACTGGAAAGGAAGAAAGAAAGAACTAGGCCAAAGAAAGCGCAATTTGAATGCAGGAAATGACTCATAAGCAAAGCAGAATATTTCTGGGGTTTCTCTAGCCTCAATGGCTAGGTAAGAGTAAGACCTGTTTGGGGTGTCCTTCAAATGATTCTACCTGACTGGCAGAAAAAGGCTAAATACCATTATTGACCATCGATCATTTTCTAAACGTTATTCATGTATAATTCAATGTATGTTTTTGACAAACGGACGCCTTCATGAAGTGTGGCGCGCAGCAACAAGCAGTAGGGGGAGGATAGTGTGGCCGGATACCCAACAACAGCCAAAGCGTCAGACCATGCAGGCTAAGGAGGGAGATGTGGCTGGCAAATATGATGCACAGCACCAGGCTATCATGTATCATGCACCAGCATTCTTATCAGCCTCAAATCATGAAAAAGTTTTCATTACCATCACCTTCATATCACATTGTCACAATTGTTATCATCATCGTCATCACCATTATTGGCAGTACTCTTATCATCAATGCTTATGATTCTCATCATCACCAGTGTCAGTGTCTTTATAATCACCACATCATACACATCACTTTTGTTTTTATTTGACCCCAATGCGGGGGCGAGGTAGCTCCGTGATTTTAAGGTCTGCCTTCACATTGGGAGGTTGGCCACCAAGCTCACCGAGTTTATAACTGGTTGGGAACGCTCTTTCGCCAACAAACTATTGAAGCCATAGATGCCAGGTCAAACAAGTCGTAAAAGAGAAGCATAAACCATCTGTTTGTCTTTCGTCTTGTTGTAAACTTGTAGCACATTAATTTGATCCATGCTGTCTGCACCTCCTTTAGTTGAGTTGTATGACTCCGCCATATGTTTTTGCCATGTCCGTGTCCACATTGTGGTGCATGATCCTCAATACCACCACCTGCTTTTTATTATTTGATTTGTAAAAATTGTAGGCACAGATTGTTGTTGTTTTTGTATAAGCAAAGATTGCATCACTTTTCTTCATCCCTGTTCCTTTATGGACATCCAAAGGGAGAAGTGCCTTCTTCCTCCTAACTGTTCCAACCAACATTACTCGTTTTTCAACAAATGATATAACCATGTGTTGTGAGATTTCTCCTGCTGCTAAGATAGGGCTACACAAGTCGCATAGCTGTATTTTGGACGACATGTTTTTCTCTAACTGCTGATGGTCTGTCTTTAAGACCATGATATGGTTCGCCATGGAGCAGATCTATAATTATGTGTTATGTGCAACATAAACTAACAAAAAAAAACACATTTTGATCCCATATTTAACCGGTTTGCTCAGTTGATACTGGAGAACTGAGCAATGTCCTCTTCAAGGCATCTGCTGCTTATCCACAGTCAGACATGGCCCTGGAGTGTATTCATGTCATAAATTTCTGTTAAAATGGTCCCAAATGGAGAAAAATTGAGCAAAGTTATCATGCTCTCCAAATCAATTCCGGGTTGCCTTGTCACCAAATCTCAGATGGTTGCTTAGCTCTGGTAGCTAAAACATGCCTGTACTGTTCCTGCAGTTTTTTGCCATTTGAAACCCCGAAAGTTGAAAAAATTGCGGAAAAAAATGTCAAAGCTTGCAACCAATTTTGCTCAAAATGACAAAATTTGACACTGCAATTGCCAAAAATGTTAGAAATTGCCAAACGTTGTGGATTAATGTGCTGACCAAAGGAATTGTTGCTCAAGGTTGTTGCTCAACGTCCAACGACAGCACATTATAATATTATGTATATTGTGGATGGATCCCTGAACTAATGCCTGACAATTACGTGTGCTGCCATTACCAAGACAGAGCAAGGATACCATGACTATTACCTCAGCCGGTCACATTATACTTACACTGACCAAACCAGTAGGACACAAATTTGAACGAATACTTTTTGTTACCGATCGTGGGTTTACCAATGCTCAACAACTTGTGCCTCCTCCCGATGTTTGCCTCCGCTGAGCGAGATTTCAATAGAGAAAGAGAGAAGAAAAAACAGAGGAGATATGGAGAGAGACAGAGACAGAGAAAGCGAGAAAGAGAGAGAAGACTGGGCGAGTAAGATATATATATATATATATATATTTATATATATAAACATGTA